>PNEQ01019841.1:0-119661 GCA_003012365.1 Medauroidea extradentata
GTCGAGTTCGTCATATGTTCTTTCACTAATGTTGTATTCAAATAGGAAAATACACGGAACTACGTACAATAAATCGCTACCAACCATACAAGCAGTAAAGTAACTCTTGTTAGTGGTGATGTATATGCAGTAACGGCTAGTGATTTTTTTCAAAGGTTAAATCTTTAGTGCTCACTTTATTCCGAATGGCCTATAGACATATGACTTGGTAGAGGAGGGTGGAGAAAGAGAAAGAGAGAGAGAGAGAGGGAGAGAGATGAAAATACAGAAAAGTGGTACACGAGTTTAAAAAGTTATACAAGACAGAGATACAAGGGAAACTAAGTGTTAGGTTAAAGGAAGAACAGACAAGGTTATACATGTGACTTGTTAGAAGGACAGGTTAGGTTAGGTGGGGTAGCGCTCCTAACGGTGAAACTTGAAAAAAGAATGGAGATGGACGGAACCATTAATACACAACACAAACGCTATCTAGCAAGACGACACTGGAACCAAAAAACGACTGGTAAAGCTACTAGCTCTCCTGGTGGAAAGGCTCAGTACCAAAGTCACAATATATAAACGCCACATAGGAGACGATCAGTAACTACTTGCAACCAGACATAGAGGTTAACTATAAAAAATTAAAAAAAAGAAAAAAAGAGTTGCTAGAAATTAAGATAATGGACAGAAACAAAAAAAAGGGTTGGTTAGATTAGGTGGAGTAGCGCTCTCAATGGTAAGACTTGGAAATGGAGACAGACTGAACCATTAGTAGATACAACACGAATGCTATCTAGCAGACGACTAACTCTCCTGGTGGAAAGACTCAGCACTAAAGTCTTGATAACCAAGGCTACATAGGAGACGATCAGTAACTACTTGCAGCCCGACCTAGAGGTTAACTATATAATTTAAAAAAAAAGTTGTTAGGAATCAAGACAATGGCTAGAGACGAAAACGGTGGGAAGACCATACACAAATAATTACGAGACAAATACTGAACACATCTCCCGATCCCGCTCCTAGGCTCCTGCAATAGAACCGGCATTACTACACTACTCATACATACCAATTTTTATTTGTTTACAAGTAAAAATATTTTAGTTTACCTATTGTGTCAAATGTTTGCCTAATGACTCTAATGTACATAATCATATATAATAGTATGGGGCAGTAAAGAAACATTAATATTCTATATTATTTAAAATTTTCATTCTTCATAATCAAATAATATATACATAAAGTAAAGCTGTTAAATGTCAACTATTACAAACATAAACACGTTATTACGATAATCATAAACTGGAAGGACCAATATTATGTGCAAGTATATAAATAACTCACCCGCTCAAGACACCGAGAATAAGATTCATTACGAAAAATGCTCCAAGTATAACCATCGAAATAAAGTATATCCATTGCCAACTGTTTCCCATTGCATCTTCAACCTGCAAAAAAGATAAAGATATATGCAAACAATGTACTGACAAAATTTATAAATAGTAGCAAACTTATCTTAATAAACATTTATTAATGCGTGTTACAGTATAATATAGAACCAATACGTGAAGTTATACAGTTAATGAGTAATTTTACACAAACATGTAATTGTTGGTACGGCTTATTTAAGAACGTTACTATGGAAAACCTTAACAGTGGGGATATATATATATATATATGTGTGTGTGTATATATATATATATATATATATATATATATATATATATACACACACACACACCCACGTGTTACTATCAATCCAAAAATTCCTACAAACATATGCTTAAAACACATGAATACATAGAATAAGAATAAAACTATATTATAGCTAGAGTTAAATAACTTTTTAATAATGTGTAGAAACGCAACACACAATAATATTGAGTAGCACGAATTTTTTGCATTTTATTATGCACTGTTTTATCAACACACCAAGAATTGTATACATTAATTTTCTTCATAATAACCATGTTACAATAACAGATGTGTGTATAACTTTTTTGACTGTATTTTTTGGCTTGGACATACTCCACTGCGAAGTAAATGACTGTCAAAATAAAACTAAAAATCTATCTGCTGTGTTTTTTTTTTTCGTTTTGTTTCATCATTGTGTCGCATGTTAACTGAGGTTTCTTATTAGATTTTTTCTTATTTTATTTATTATTTGTTTGTTGCTTGTTTTATTTGACCCGATTCCATTTTTGGAATGTTATGTTGTATATGTATCCTGTTGACTAAAGCATATTCTGCTTATTTATGTTTTTTGTCTTATTTTTAATTTTCTTTTGACAGTCATTTACTTCGCAATGGAGTATGTCCAATCAAACAAATACAGTCATGTACTCCCACTGCACAGTTCTTTCAAAGATAAATAACATTTTTACAAAAAAAAAGTTTTATATTAAGTCTGGTACTCAGTGTGCTAAGAAAACGACCATATGTTGTTCCGAACTTCTCACATATCTAGGGTAAGTTTCTAGCTTATACACGATATTTATTTTATACAAGGGCATACAGCGCAGGCGTATTCTTCACGAGAATATAAGTACAAAACTAACATAAGATTTCTCTATAAAGTGTGTACCTAGTGCCTTAAGACCGTACGTAGTATAACCAGTTAATTTCACATTTCGCAAAACATATGTAGAATCGAAGGGAAACTATTAAATTAACACATTTCTACGGACTGTGTGATCATTTACAATAAGGGAAGATTTATTTGTGGTTGTAACCTGTACGTTACGAAAAATCATGTATATCGTTGGTTTATCAGCATTTACACTGCTGATAATGTTGCATATTTGCTCGTGCCGTGTTCGTATTTTGAAACTGATGGTTATTTTAAGATTTTGGTTCTCTTTATGTTTTAGATACCGGTATTCCGTGTTTCATTTAATCCACTTGCGTATATTACTTTTTGTTCACGGGACATCTATGTCTAGTGTTTTATTAGACCTATATAGGCACATTCATATTTTTAAACACTCAACTTTAAAATATATTTTTGAGTCTCACAATTGGAAATGATAATCAGATTCTTATTAATCTCTGTAGACATTTAATCTTTGTAAGTGCGTTTGAATTTTCTTGTGGATTGTTAATGCCGTGTTATGCTTGCCCTTCGAACTTTCTTAAATAATGATATATATGAAACAGTTCGCCCTAGTTTCATGAAACGCGGTACACACATACAAACTTGGAAGTTCTTCATTTCATAATTTTGAAATCTAAATGGTGAACATTCGGAGAACTGTTTTTACAAACGTGATATTTATGTACAGTGAGTGAGTGAGAGAGAGATTCATCGAGGTCTTTAGCGCAGGCGAGGGGTGACAGGAGGCGAGTATGAAGCAGCACCGAAATGAAAGGGCGGGGAAAACGGGAGTTCTCCGAGAAAACCCGCCGAACAACGACATCGTCCGGCACGATTCCCACATGCGAAAATTCGGGGACCGAACCCGAAGGGAATCGAACCCGGATCTAGTTATGTACAGTTAATCCGATTTATAGCAAACTTCTTACAACTATACTACGTAGGAATTGTTAACCTTTCGTTAACGCCATTTTTTTTGGTGGCCATTAAATCTTTTGTATCAAATATTATACCTCAGGTGCCGTTAAAATTATGTCATTAGGAAAAACTATGTGTACTCTATGGGCCTCAGGTACCGTTAAAATTAGGTCATTAGGAAAAATTATGTGTACTCTATGGGCAGTGAAATGTATGTGTCCGCGTGGAAGTGATAAAGAGGGTTGTTGAAAAATACACAGGGGATTGAAGTGATTATGTCCCAGTTCTGGATGATGGTAAGGGAGGGTAAACTATGTTTCAGTTACGGAGGGGATACAGGCATTAAATACGAGTACCTAAACATAATGTTTAGTCAGAAAAACGTGTATGTTAATTATGAGGAAGACCGTCATATCGTAGCGGTTCGTTGGTGCAATATTGTTTACGAGGGCGTGAGCTGTCGGTTTAAGGGCGCGGTCTACCGCAATTATTATCACATTTTTTTTAAATTGTATTTGCATCAGATAATTTTTTTCTTATTTTAACACAAAATGTGACTAAATTTGGCTCTTATGAAATGTTTTTCTCTCTCATAGTTTTCGCGTAATGGCTTGATAATGTCATATTTTACATGTTTGTTTTAACGACTACACTAAAACCAACTGATATACAATACTAAAAAAAATCACAGTGGATAAAGACATTGCAGGCTACTATGACATGCTCAAAAAATTAAAGAATAAGAATTATTTGAATTGTTAAAAAATGCTGAAACTGAGCATAAAAATTTAAAAATTCAATAATTGGGTGTTCATACCTATCTCATTCATAGCTGACCAAAATCTCTCACTCACTCAATCATACTCATAGGTTCCTACGACTTAGTGTGTTCATAATCGCCTAAATATCACCAATTCGTGCCTGATATTATACGCTCAGTACCTATCTGCCCTGCTCGTGGCAAGCATTCCGGGCACACCTGATTAGAAGCTGCAATCACTTGAACCCTACGTGTTTTCATATACAGACGTTAGCTTCGAGCACGTGCATGTGCTTCGCACGCTTTCACTTGAACTCGAGTAGATAGTTGTTATTAAGAGATGAAAACTTGTAATGTTCTCATTACCAAAGCTGTGTCAGTGTGTGACATCGTTATTTAAGTGATGTTCTGTGTGAAAAATATTTCGCAAAATAATTTTTCGAAATGTAATTGCACATGGTTTATACTTAACAGAATTCCTTAAATCAGTAATGAAATATGCAGATAAACAATAACTAAAAACCAAAAAGTAAAAACTGATTACATACAGTAAAAACCCTTAGCACAGTTAAATATAAGACCCGAAAATCCCTTCACTTACTTCACATTACGTTTCATGGCTTTAAAGGATTAAGAGAAATGAGAGAGAGAGAGAGAGAGAGAGAGATAGAGAGTGAGAGATTTTGATCAGCGCTTAACATCGAGGTCTTCAGCGCTGGTGAGGAGTGACATGATGCGAGTATGGAGCAGCACCAAATGAGGGGGCGGAGGAAATGGGACATCCCCGAGAAAACCCTCCGATCAGCGACATCGTCCGGCACGATTCCCTCGTGCGAGAAGAGAAATTAAGAGACAAGCATCTTGCAACTTTCTATGGACGTATTTTCTGATAAAGTTAATTTTAAATAAAATAAGAAACCGCAACTGGTTTGAAGAACGTGTTTTTCTGCGCCAAGAAGGAAAGGAAATTTTGGGTCATGCGAGAAAATAGCATCTGGGGCCTACAACTTTATGAAAACGTAAAAAAAGTTTTAGCGTGTATTGAACGTCTATAAATATAGTTTGGATTAAAAAAATAAACGATAAAACTACAATTAATCAACGGGTGTACGTTATTTAAATACAAAGGCTTGTGGGTCCTTTGCTATGGGGAGTCTGAGAAAATGGACGTATATTTTCCCCTTTATCCCTCATAAATTTATAACCCGCTATTACTCTACAAGCGGCACAGTATTTGAGACGGGAGACAGACAAATGCTGAATGTATGCATTAAAAATACGTAGCAATGTTTATAAACAACAGCGCGATCTTCGCGAACAATTAAAAGAGTGCACAACGGAAAAGGTACGAGAGGAACGACGGCCAAATATTGTAGGTGACAAACGTGCGATATTCATGTCCACTTACAAGTACAAAAACGTAGAATTCATTTTTAAATATAAACAGATATTCTTCTTAAATGCGCATCTCAAATAAACCCCTTAAACTAGGAATGATTTAACTTACGAGGGTGTGCAGAAGTTCTATGTCAGCAATAACACTAAATATTACGTGAATACACAGACAATGCCATGGGTTCGAATGGTGATATAAACACGAAAGTGCCTTGACCATTCACAATCAAAACAGCTTCACAAAGTTTTCACACATAAATCCATAACATTTGATGTAATATAATTATAAATTGAATTCTTACATATGTAAAGGCGATTATATGAATAGCTTGTTTCATGTTCAAAACAAATGAACTTGCATTGAATTCATTACAACGCTGGACATTGCTCAAAAGGTAAATTTAAATAATTTGGGCAGACCATAAAACAGAATTCTGATTGACAGGCGTAAGACTCGCAGTGGCATTAAGTCATTGATAGTAAAATATTTTACGCGTATCGCAGAGCACAAAATCAATGATTAATTTTGCTTATGTGCATTATGCAAGCTAATACTTGGGTATTAATTTTGCTACAATACCGTCTTACATACCGAGTAACGTGGGGTAACAATTACATGGTAGATGCGAGGACATAAGTTCTATCCCCGGCTGTGGCCATTTGGATTTCGGGTTTTCATCGTTCCCAATTATATGCTGGGATGGCCGGTTCTTCCCTCAGTTACCGTCATCGTGTCAAGTTGTGTCAACCTCCCAATCGACCTCGTTGTCGACGAAACGTAAAGTCAATTTAATTTTTATGTTAACAAACGATACATGGCAAAAACGAGCCAATTTGTATCATATGTTTTATTAAGCATTTTTCATTAACACCACTGTGAGGCTTTTTAACATTAAAAATACGTATTTGCTAGCAAATATTTGCATCCACCACAGACTACTCAAATACAAACATTTGAATTCAGTAAATCTCTCAAAGGTCATAAAGAGTCGCACCAAGAACGTTCCGAATATAGCATACTGGCTATCTGAAACAAAGTGGATGAATAGAGTCAATATGAAACAATATAGAGAATCGAATGTGGCAAACAAAAGCACCACTGTAAGAAGCCGTATTGCAAACATTTTTAAAAGCCACTTTTCTTACCTAGTCACATCAAATAGCTGTAGTTATCTTAGAATTAACACCAGCTTTTAAAGTGGCAATTAAAAAAAAATAATTTCAAAATAAAGGGAATTAATATTTGTGTTTTGCAATAACATTTCTACTTAAAATTTACAAATACTACATAAACACCGCGTTATATATGCACTCACCGAATACAGTACGTCCGTCCATCCCTCTAGTGTTACACATTGGAATACTGTCAACATTGCAAGACCAAAATTATCGAAATTGGTAATGCCACTGTTGGGACCTTCCCAATATTCTCTACAAACCATGTTTTCACCGATTGTTTGACACTGAAAGCCACTATCACCGCATGGGTGAGGATCGTCCATTTCATCACCTAGAAGAAAGCAGAAGCACTATTAAAATAACGACCATTCTCACGAGACTAAATTAGTTACATAATAACGATGGTCACAATGATGAAAATCGTAGTAAATTAGTAAGAGTGTATCGGTTTGTGGACATACGTTATTGTTCATGTTTTGTTGACCAAATTTGTGTTAAAAGAGGAAGCACAAAACCAGGGAAAAAAAAGAAATCCCAGATTGACTCCGCCAGTTTATTTTTATTTTTTAATTAAATTTTATTATTTATAAATATTTTACAGCAAGGATTCGAACAATAGAATTCAGTCAGGTTAAGATAACACCCAGACACAAAAGACGGACATAAAGAAAACCAGATTCCCAATGATAAAAGAGGATAGAATAAGACAAATAAAAGAAAAAAACAACAGTGGACAGTCGACAACAAATGACATTAGAAACCAGCTGTGTCTCCAGCCTGAAAACTGGGATAGATTCCATTTCCAGATACGTTACATTTTTATCGTTTAATGTAACTTGCGTGGTGTTTCCTTCTGTCATTTGTTTGTTGTCCACTGTAGTTTTTTCATTTATTTGACTTATTTCTTCTTTTTTAACGTTGGGAATATGGTTTTCTTTATGTCCGTCTTTCGTGTCTGGGTGTTGTCTAAATCTGGCAGAATTCGATACATATATATAATAAAATAAAAACGTGACTTATCACTTTGGTATTGTTTTTCTCTGTTTACTGTACTTCGTATTTTAACACAAGTTTGGTCAACAAAACAAGAGCAATATCGCATGTCCACAAACCAATTCGTTCTTAATGTAAACTTCTATTGCAACAAACAATCAAAAATCTCAAGAGCTAAAATATTCGCTTAGGCATCCCTCATTCTCTTTCTGGAAATCATGCAAATTTGTTTATGTTCTTTAAGGTACAAAAATAAATGAGTATTGTTTATCTTGCGAGTTTTAGGTTTTCTGTTATTTACCTTCTGCGACCTTGAAATGTGTTTAATTAAGGCCGGTAAAGAATGCTATACAATAGGAAGCATATATTTTGCCATAGTAGAAAAAGTTAGGAATTAATCAACTAGAAGAATAGCTCTTTTAAGAAGCCTTGTTTTGAATATATTTAATATTTCACCTTTATGCTCACAACGTTTAAGGTACCAGGAATGAACTAACACCAAAACTTTGAGTAACAAAAATTAAGTTTTTCAATAACTGAACTGTCGTCTAGTAATATTACGAAATGTTCTTGGCAACATCTGCGCGTTAGAGTCATAAGATCGGTGAAATTCCATAGACAACAAAATGTCGCTACGACAAAAAAAACCGGTTTAAATAATCAACTAACTGGTGGCATTTTTTCACTCTGTAAAAATGATAACTGGGCACAGTGTACATAAGAACCTAAAAAAGTATTTCCTGACACAATCAGCTGTTTTCATTATAAGTTTAAATGTTTTGGGTAAATTTCTGTGAAAATATTACATTCTGTTATTAATGCCAAATTTCGTGCTGGATTTTAAATGCACTTTACCTTAGCCGATATTTTATACTTTTTATATAAGTGCTATTTTCTCTCAGTGTATTTTCATTTTTCTAAATATTTGGTGAGAAGTCCAAAAAAATTTTTCCAGTTTGTTTACTGATCTTGGGTACTTCGGCGCATGGAAGCAATACTGCACATATAAATGAGCTTTTATTCACACTTGAAACTCCGTACCTATAGTGAAACGGCGTAGCAATATAATCGTGGTTAATAAGCACATCAAGACGATCATATTAAACCATTGGGGCAACCTAGAATGTCACCCAGAAAGACCGTAAAGATTCAAAATGACAAACGGCAATCCAAAATTACCAAATGTGTGTACGAACTATTTGTAATGTAAGTCAATGTTGCAAGTGAACTAAAATTTAAAGTAAGAGTTTAACAACTGTGGAACGAAAACCTAATAAAATCACAGTAGTACGATACGATTTCAGAACTTAATGTTTTGTGTCACACTGATATCTATGTATTTTTAGCAGAAGACCGATTCCTAAGGTAGACTTTCAATAATATCCAATGTTACCTCACAAAATTGTTTAAACGTTAACACTGCCACTTTCACTCAAATATATACACGAACACTGGCCATCACATACACACAGTGCTGTGCATGAATTAATAGAAATCTTGTTCTTAAAAAGAGTGCTTTTCCCAGTTCTTTGTACACATGTACAATCATGGACACAAAAATTAGGCGACTGAAATAATCAAAGTCCACATCGGCAATCATCAGCTGTGTGTAAGCGGGAGCCTAGCATTTAGACAACCTGCAGAACTACGAATATCGGTATGCTGGAACTACGCTGGGCACTGGTTCTGTTGTTGTAGGATTGGAGCATCGCCCGTTCACACCTTCCTCAAGCGACCAGGCACTGTATATTGGCTGAACCAGTGCGTCGCACAAATCATTTAGTAAATGCAAAAGTGACACTGTACATTTATAACATTCAAACATAAAGATAGAAAACGTAATTGTAAAACACAGTAGTGAAGTTACGAAAATGCACAAATTTTCCAATAACCAGATAATAACAGTTACCTTATTGAATCAAAATGCTGATATTCAGTGCACGCGTATTCTCATTCTCATACTGCGAACTGAAACAAATGCATTTTTTAACAGTGCGGTAGTATTTAATTGACGTTCGCGGTGACGTTATGATCTGACTACTTGCTTACATATTTACATATAAAACACTCGCCGAACATTGGAGTGACCCAGTAGGTTTTATCTGGATACTTCAATCCACTTTGATAGTCCACTGCTGATCCAATGTGACCTGACTTCACATCTGTTAAGCATGAACAAAACGTGTAACACCATCACTGTAGTGGTTCTTTACAATAAATACCTTCAGAAACAACCATAGAACAAAATATTTCAGACACTAAATATCTCACATAAAGCGATAAACTTGATTCTTATAGGTCCGGTTTCACCAACCAAGTTTAAGCTATTTAATCTAGATTACTCTGTACTTAATCTCGATTATACATGTTTTGGGTTTCACCAAGCAGTTAAATTCGGTTTTCTCGTCTTAAGCGAGATTAAATTTAACTGTTCGATTTTGGCCGGGTAACATTACTAATCTCGCTTAAGTTCATAATAAAATGGCGCGAGAACTGTATAATTTGGTACTTGTAGACAATACAGACGATGAAGACTTTATTCCTGTGTATCTGCCTCGTAGGATTAGAGAAATAAATCATTATTTTAATGAGAATGATGGTACAGACTTCCAAATACATTTCCGCTTGTCAAAACAATCGGTCCATTCACTTTTATTGATACATAGAGCGTCAGTACAGAAGTCACAGTGGTCTAGAGGTCCCGTAGCTCAGTTGGTTGAGCGACCGACTTGGATACGAGGGGTTCTGGGTTCGATTCCCAGGTCTGGCTGGGTGTAAAATTTGTGTTTGTCCGTTAGAGTCATTGCACTTGTAAGAGTCGCCAACAACTGTCACAACAGGGGAATTGTCAGATGCTTAAGCTGTAAAGGGGGGATGTTTGGCTCGTTGGCGATGTTGCGACCTCGCCAAGGAGCCTAACATTTTTAAATAAAAAAAAAAAAAGAGGTAAGATGCGTAGTTTCTGCGAGCGGGGAGAGTGGTTCGAAGCTTACCACTTCCAAATTTTTTTTAATTTTCAAAATAATTGAATGTTACAGAAGTTATTTGATAAATAAGTTCAGTGTTATTTATGAAGTACAGTAAGCATTTAGATTTAACTTTTTTTTTTGAAAGTACAACTACAAGGTTATTCCTTGTAATTTTACAAACACATACTTTGTATTTTATTACAAGGACAATTATTGTACTTTTACAAAGGATTTCTTTGGCAACTGGGTTTCCAAAGATTTTCTTTGTAAAAGTACAAAACATTTTTTTGCAGTGTATGAGGTTCTGTTAAACGTTTGGTACTTTCAGGTTATCAAAGAATATACAGACGAGAAATTAATTAAACAATTGTGTGTAGATAAACATTTGCATTTACAGCGATAAAATAATGTAAATTATATTTGCTGGATTATCTTCCCCTAGTCTTTCTTTCTTGCATTACTCCAAAGTTACCCAGGGGTACCTAGCTCCCTAGCTGTATATCCCCCTCCCCCTAGAAAGTATGATGCAATTACTCCCTACTTCCCCTCAAGAACGTTGTAACAAATTTTCCAAATGAAATCATCTACAAAAACACATTCGGCAATTTCCGACAAGTGTTCGGGTATTTCCGACACAATTAAGGCAACTCAGCTCACACAACCCATCGTGTAGCCAAGTTTAACTAATCTCTGGTAACTTGAACTCGCTGTGTTGTTGGTGGAACGCATCTCTAACTTAAACTCAGGTTTAGCTCTTCATCGAGTTTTGTTAATCTCGCTTTGTGGCAAAGTTAAACTTCGTTGGTGAAACTGGCCCATAGTAGAATGATATTGTGAGTTGTTGGTCCAGGTAGTCGCAAATAGTCACTTTCACCCCGTTTGACAGAAACGGTTGTCTCTCTCCCGTGCGAAACGACTGCACACGTGGTTCCGTCTATGGGTCCTAACATTTGTTTCCAACAACGTAAAATAAATGTTGTCACAGCAGAGTTGTCTGAAGAACACGATGGAAGGATCAGATTCCCTCATATTTTCTTATGCTGGTCTACTATTCAGCTGTGACTGACAAGTGATTAAAGTATTAATTATTTACACCCACTACGTAGTGCAAGCATATGTGAAGTGTAAATTTATAATAACGTTTCATTTTGCTGTTCCATCCATTACTGTATGCAATCCCGTATTTGAATACTGTCAGCTGTAATGTATGAACACATCACTTGCTAAATATTACTGTCAACTGTGTTCTATATCGTTGCACAACGACGTGTTAGCGAACGAGTGAAATTTGAAACATTTAAATTCCAATATTCAAATTGTGTAAACGTGAATATTTTTGAACCTCCATATTGCAAGAAATTTAACTAACGTTGACATAATATTACTCTATTACATCGTGATATTTAAAATGTCTGCAGCTTCTACCAAAAGTTTAAGGGAACCACTGTATTTAACTAACAAAGGGTTTTGGCTTTATAATTAATCCTATGGAACCTGACTATTAATGGCACGTGGATAAATATTCAGAGTTTAATTTGTAAGAAAAAATTTTAAAAATACAGTAGGACAGTTTGCTTTAAAGTTATCCTTTTTTCGGTTTTTAAATTATATTACAAGACTAGTTTAGTATTGTGCTAGTATAATTAATTGTAAAGTGATAACGGTCGCATTATTTTTTGTAGAATAAAGTTAGTGAGTTATGCTATGGTTATCATTATTACTTAGGTTTTTATATTTCTGCTCAAAAATTAGGATAAACATCATCTATTGTTTTATTTTTTTACATCTCCGGAAACACATTAAAGTGTAAAAAATTAGGTTATTTTAAAAAACGATAAAATGGATAGCTTTTAAACAAACTGTCCTATTTTAGTTTTTCTTTGTTTTTACAAATTAAATTCTGAATATACCCTGAAACAGTTGTCGATGTGTCATTAATAATCAGGTCCAGTAGGATTGATTATAAAGCCAAATAATTTTGTTAGGTATAATGTGGTAGAAGCTGTAATTTGTACGTAATTATAATTTGTATGTTCCGTCATGACATGCGATAATTCTATCTGGGTACTTGAGCAACAAGCGCTAGTTAAACAAACCTGTGTTTTCTTGACACAGCCTACGGCATAACATTATTGCGTACAACGCATTCAAACAGTTGCATAGGAACAGGGGGGTACTGGGGTAGAATGGGTACAATGTGCCCCACAAAATTTGTAGTGGGTTACAAAATTTAATTTGTACTCCCGTACATATTAGTGCATATGCGTAACAATTTAAAATTCAAATAAGGAAATACAATATATCAAGAGGTTTGTTTAATATAATTTTATATTTATACTGACATTAACTAATACAATTTAACTACTATCAACTTAAAAGTATGAGTAAATATTTCTGCTACATACGTACTGAAAGTGTTGGAGTTTTTGGTAACAACCCAACTTGTTACATCTGCAGATGATTTTTTAATGCAAATACTTATTTTTTCTGTCCACAATATTGACCAAGAACAGGCAAGATTCGCCCCCCTTCCAAGGTCCAGTCTTTTCCGTCACAGTTCGGCTACTATCACCTTCGCTAAGACACTGAAATTCGCATTCAAGTTCAGTGTACGGCTTATCTATACCATACTGTTAGGCAGCTAGGGTGTAGTGTAGTTCTTTGTATTGTAGAGGGTCGAAATATGTTATAATTTATACCAACTGCCCGGCCGCGGCTTCGCTCGTTATTCTTTTTAAACGTATCAACATTATAGCAATCTGGGTTCGATTACACCGGCAGTCAACCGTATGTTCACATGTGATAATCGTGCTTGTACCAAGGCCGCAGTTCGGTTACTTTTCTTATGAATCTCCCGTTTCCCGGCACTTCTGCCACTTGTCACTATGTGCGTCTATAATAGCATAGCAGTTCCCCGTCGCCGTCCCTAACACAGCATTTGAACCCTAAACTTCCTACCAGTTTTCCAAACAATCACGTCAAGAAAGGTCGTCAGAATTGTTTAAAACCAAATGTATAAAGATATGCTTGTGCCGAAAGTGGAACACGTATCAATAGCTCGACAAAAGTAACACAATTAAAAATATTGTTTCTCCGTAGTCATATCTGATTTTCGGTGATTCTGTAATATTTTACATCTTTCCGCCACTTAAACTGTCGAATTTTGAAAAATTATTTAACCGCTTATTAGGTATTTACGTAAGTTTCATTCTTATTCAGAAATTATCTCGTTATCTCCACACGTCTAAGAGATACAGTCGATTAAGCGGGTGGGGTATAGGGGCTCCCTGCAGAATTTAAAATTTTTAAATAATTTTTATATTTGTACGATACATGAATTACTTTTTAGACACATATTGTGAATACATTTAGAGCGATAAAAGATACTAGATTTCATAGATTTTTTGTAGAGGCAGATCAAGCCAAATTTGTAAAATTGGTGTTAATACAAGATGAAAACCATCTGACGTAAAGAAATGAAAAAAAAAAAATCTCGCAGAAGAACCTTGTTACAAGTTATGTCAAGATATTTATAAAACAACTGCAGTGAATAATATTTTTTGTTTTAATTTCTTACAGCAATTGCTGAATTCGAAATAAAAAAATTGCCAAAATTCTGCCACTCTTTTTTAAAACGGAAAATGTCAATTACGGTTTTTATACATGTCTTTACGTTGCCCGTTACACTGTTCTTCAGTATTAATTAATTCGTTTATTTAAGTCATTTGATTTTCGTTTCTTGTGTAAAACAATTTTATGCAACGTTGTGACTTGACATGCCACTACATCAAAACTGTGAAAGCAAGATATTTCCATCACTGTAAAAATAGTCTCAATGTATGTATACCAAATAAACTATATCTCGTACTAAAACATTTTTAAAACAACTATAATTTGGCGGCAACTCCCTCCTTTACTGAAACCACGTTATTTTTTTTTTTAATCTCCTTAGAAGTTGAATTTCAAAAAGTTCTGAAATTGCTTTTTATGGATATTCGTAGGTTTGATTTTTAAAAAACAATCAATTAGATATCACAATAGGTTTAAAATTTATAGTAAATTTATTTAAATTATATTTTACAGATTTACCTAACTTAATTTTTTAAATAAAAAAAATAATATAAAGAGATAATGGTTTAAAACTTGACTGTTTGCTGGATTTCAACACACGTTCAGGTTATCAGAAGATTACTGGCTATAGATCGTACTTGGAACTGTTACCCTATTTGACTGAGCCTATTAGAATCCCAATAATGTAATATTTGATACCTGTTATTTGTCTGCAGATTGCTACGTTATGTCAGAAGTATATAACCGAATCATATATATTTCAAGAAACTACAATGGTTTCAAGGGTACGTTGGCAAAAACATATTCGCGATATACCATCATCACTAGATAAATTTTTGTAAGCTTTATGCTGATATATAAAGCCCCTTGATGTCTCAACTGATTTAAGCGCTACTGAAAATTCGTGGAAAAACGTATTTCACCACAATTCACTGATTTATCGTAATTTTAAAATTTTGAAGAAGAAAAAAAACCTTCTTAGTTGGTTTCTACTGTGTAAGGGAAATCCCCTTTCAAAGTTTCACATATCTAGGTCCAGAGGTTTGGACAGTGCGTTGACGAGTGAATGAGTGTGTGAATGGGACTTTTATTTTATGTAGAGACTAGCTAGCTGGCTGCGGCTTTGCCCGCGTAAAATAATGCAATGTAAACAGTAACTCTGGATAAAATGCGTGATGAAGGCATTTAACAGCTAGCATACTCAATAACAGTGAACTGTAAATTGTCTTAGTTCAGTGTAAAGAGCGCGCGCAATATACTTGTATGATGTCAAAGTAATTCCCATCACAAAGTCTTGCACGGGATACAAACGCGCAACCCCACCCCTCCCACACCCCAAACTTTATACAATACCTGAGTGAATGCTTATAAGGCAGGCAATGATAATTCTTTCGTATGTACTGCTACAGTCCAAAGAGGTTTTATTTATGAGTAGGTTGGCAAAAAGAAACAATTGTTGAATTATTTTTCCATCATCATTCTCTTTATTCCGGGAAACTGTAACCATTTACTGCTTTTCACATCCTTAATTTTTGAATTTCATAAAATCTTGAATTTGATTTGTAGATATTTACGAAAGTTTCATTCTGATCAAAACACCATCTCGGCATCTCAAGGGGTATAAGCGGTACAGATGAATACTTTAAAACACATTTAATTTTTTTAATAACTTTCAAGGACGAATTTCGAAAAATTCCTGAAATTACTTTTTTTATTTTAAAGCAAAACCAATTTCAATATTTCTACTTGTTTAGGAGATAAGTGGGATTATTTAAAAACACAATTAATTTTTTACGAACTTTCAAAGACGAATATCGAAAAAAATATAAAAACTATTTTTAGATATTTACTTAAGTATCATTTTAAAGAAAATATCACCTCACTATCTGAACTGGTTTAGGAGAAATCACGGACTACTGAAAAACACATTTTACAGCTTTTCATCTCCTTAATTTTCGAATTTAGCAAAATCGAAAAATTTGCAAACACGTATTTCTTTGGGCAATACTATGAAGTTAAAAAAATTATGATGGCTTTCCCGGTTAATGATATATCAGGGATTCTTTGAAAAAACAATTCGCCCCTTTTCACCTCCTTAATTTTCGAATTTCAAAAAATACATTCTTAATGGGTGCCTTCGAGCCAAGGGGAAGCTTCCCTCAAAATTTCATGGTTCTAGGTCCAGCGGTTTGGGCTGTGCGTTGGTGAGTGAGTGAATGGGTCAAGTCAGCACACTTCATTTTATATATTAAGATTATGTACGTAGTGTCAAAGTAAATACACAAAATTAACAAGAAAACTTACAAAATTTTTTCATGTAAGATACGCCATTGCGTCAAAAGAAAAATGTATGGAGGAATGTGGAAATTGTTATGGAGTTTCAAAGCATTTGTATCAGCATGAAATTTTATGTAATGTAGGTATGAAATTTACGAGGTTTAGTAACGTGTCGTTCGTTGGTTTGTCAAGGCAACCAAAAAGTTAGCAATTAAGATGAAGAATGAGTATGAACATAAAATTTAATCTTAAAAATTTAATAAAACATAAAATATATACAATTTGTGTAACATAAGGAAATTTATACTATCGGAGCATGTGTAAATGAATTGCTAGAAAATATTTTACGAGGATGAAACTCGTTCAAACAAAAAAATCGCAATGCAAATAAAAAAAACTTATTCAATATTATTTTCTGACTGAATCAGAATTTGGAGGCCGCCGTGAGCTAAGTGACTAGAGCACTCGCCTCCCGACCAAGGTGATCCGGGTTAGATACCCAGATGGGTCGGTTCCCGGACTTTCGCATGTGAAAATCGTGCCGTATGATGCCGCTGGTCGGCGGATTGTCTCGAGGAAATTCTGTCTCCCCCGCCCTACATTCCGGCGCCGCTCCATATTCACATCACGTTATACCTCACTAGCGCTTAATACCTAGACCTGGCCAAAAAAAGCTCCTCACAAAGTGGAAATTACGTTCCAATAAGTGGCTAAATAAAAAATATTGAACGTTTTTTCAACCATTTAAATCACAAAGAACACAAAGGTATTGAAATTAAAACCATTTTTATAAAATTTCACAGCCTTCTATGTGTTTAAATGTGAATTTATAAATAAGGCTGTGCTATCTTCGTCGTCAAATGTAGAAGTTTGCTACGGTTTCAATGTACGGACAACATTTTAGGAGGCTGCTGACTGGCTGTAGATCACGTGAATAACGGACCCACAAACGAAAGGTGGATGACTTACTTTAGCTTTATAAGGGGCATCACGGTAATTGTTTTGTTTAATTCAATGTTGACTATATACCATCTGCGCCAGAAGTTCTAGTATCTGAGAATACATGGCGCGGAGGCCCGGGAAGTGATATGCGATGTAGTAGAATCGCTTTTACTCTAAAATTCAAGTAAATATTTTTACTTTGAACGACTTGTCGGGAAGCAACATTTTCAGATTATCACATTACAACAAATAGCCCATGTAAACATGTCATCTCTTAATACTGAATAATAAGTTCTAAATGAACTTCATATAAATATAAAATGTTTGTGTATATTACCACGAAACTAACCGAGTAACATTATTCGATTGAAGATTGAAGAACATTTTCTTATCATTAATATCATAGTATTTTCGTGATGGACATAGTAAGCGTGAACATTTCAAAACTATTAAAATTCACTTTTAATGGAATTTATGGTAAGAAATACAATTTAACATACTTTTATTTTTATTTCTTAGTAGCCTATTACAGATATTCTTGATTATCACACGAAGCTTGCTTTGCAAACAGCACGGTTGCTGTTGTAGCAATTTGTCTTCCGCGATTATGTTGCCAATATATAATATTTTAGTTACATTTAATTTATGGACCGATTGTTTAAATTACAGTGTGTAGTGTTCCTGTTTTTATATATGTATATAAATTAATTTGTTCTTGGGCTAGGCTCCTGGTTTGTAAACTGTATTGTTGTAAAACTTCGCGAAAAGGTTAAAAAAAAAAAAAAACATTATTCAAGCAAGTTTAATGTTTAGCGTATCTGAATACGAAAAATCCTTAAAGTGCACCATAATGCACCTTGAAATCCCTAATTTTTAAGGGGGAGTACCCCTGGCTCCACCTCCAATTTATTAGAGGGGTTCAGTGTTACCGGATGTACAACCCCCATAGTTCCGAAACCTTCCTACGCCCCTGCTCTCAAAACATTTGAGTATCGTTGTTGCCGAGTATTTTTGCTTCCTTATAAAGATTTAGTTGCTTTATACACGCATTAGCTGCTAAATGAAGATGAGGGACAGTTAACATTTTATTATAATGTGATAGTAAATATTAGTAGAATTAATACAAATTAAACTACATGATAATAACATCGACTAAAAACACACCGAAGTCTGATATGTTTGTGGCACATCATTATTTTTACTCCTCATTAAATGTTTCATTACTTATGAACGTGAAATATCATCCACGGTTATTCTCCACTAAAGGCAGCTAAGAACTTGTTAACCGGAATATCTTGTTGCGATTTGTGTCATTTTAACCCCGCAGCCTTCGCTTGCCGTTGTGTGACGCCACGCGCTCTTCAATCGCGCGCGAAGGCCTGCCAGCCGAACACACCCGAAGCGGGACTTGACAAATTTCCACCTTCACGAGTTGACCCATTTTTGTGTCCATGACTATACATTACCAATGACAAGCAGGACGTGGATGGCTTTGGTACTTTTGTCCAGTATGACTCATGCACGTTAATTTTTTTTTCCTTTTCCAGCCCCTGATGGTTGATTGAGGTATCCTGGGATATGGAATAAGTATCTAACATTACATGCATCCTCCGAAGTACGCTGTCTTTTTTATGCGCTGTTCCAAAGCTGCTCTCGTCCGTGGCATATGTTGAACGTTGTTATAATAATTTCAAACAATGTGTAATAATTATATTTCAATAAATTTATGTTTAATTATTTACTCATACAAAAATTTCAACCTTATTTTTGATTTTTACATTGTGTGAATCTGCTGCATTACGTATGTTTTCCCGTTTGCTGCATCGACATTTGTTAATTTAAAATTTTGCTTTAAACTAATTAATTTTTAATAATATGCGGTAGTTTTTCCAATGGTGGGTGATCATTTATGTGACACCATTAATATTTTTTTACATCGTGCAAACTGGAGGCATTTTTTCCGAACCGAACACAACTTTTGTGAAAGTGATTTTTTATACCGCGAAATCTACTCTCAGTGATCGAACTGTGTTTTAAATGTGACGACACTATTCACCTTTGGTGTATACAAATTTTGTTCCACATGGACAGTTACATTTTTCACCATCAGTAAATGTTTAATTCAAGGTAGAGTACAGCCAAATTTTCTTTAAAAATTCATAACTTTTAGACGTTTGCAAACCGGATTCTACAAACTTGATTAATTTGGTATGTCTTGGACCCCTATATCACCCGCCTGTTTATTGAAGTCTACTCCTGGAACATTCTATATAAACAGAACACTATCATTCTTGATGCGGCTAGGCAGGTCCTCGCCTCACCAATGTCCGGAGGAGAAGAGTTTACTCCTGGAAGCGAGCTGTGGCGGTGTGGTGGATCTCCGCAATGGCGTGCTGGGCCGGTAGCTGGAGCCATAACTCCAGGATTTGCTCATGCTGGCCCCATACCTGGGCCAACAGCACATGGGGCTCTCGCCGCACTTCCTCCCCAGAATCCTCAACTTCCTCCTCCTCTTCATGTACACTAAAATTATAAACTTCGTCCAGGTACTTGGTTCGTACGATGGATGAGCACATTGTTGAACACAGAGCGTACTCACTGCCTTCATCCTGAAGGATCAGAACCCATACCTTGGATACACACGCACATGGTAAACCTGCAGCATTGTCCTCTTCATCGCTCCACAGCAATTGCAGAGATGGATGCACTAGCGTAGCTGATCTACGAACTGGCGACCTGCTTCGGTCGCGCCTAATAAGAATGAGTGGTGATGCTGGAGTATATGCCTCCTTGCGAGACGAATTATATCATTAAATGCTTCGGCGTCTTACTCTAGTAAGGTACGGAACACTTCATTCTCACTCGACAAGGCAATACGAACTGGTAGAGGTGTAATCACCTGCCAGCCTCCCTGTACACATCCTCACTTCGCACGTCGGATTGGTCTCTACACACGTGTGGAGCATGACTTAACAAGGGCTGTGGCTGTGCATGGGAATCGCACATCGCTTGGACGAGATGACGAAACTGCACGCATTACCTCGACCAACTCAACCCGTCGAGTTCCAACACGCTCAAAGTTCATGTGTTCTGTATCACAGACTGCCTACCAGGCACCCCAGTAGCAGTCTTATACCATTCCCAGTAAATAGAAAACTTGCTTTTAAATAATAACATAGGAATTCAGTTTTAAACAAATACATTTATTTATACCTCCATACATAATAATTTACATTATTTATACATAATGTCCAATTGACGAATCCAACTGTCGTGGCTTATGTCGAACCCCAGTCATCGCACAAGAACCTTATTTCCTTTCGTCTTCAATGCCTTCTCGACCAAATACACGTTTAGATACTTGGTGACTTGAATTTCTTCCCCGTATAAATCTTCCCAATGTAGCCTTTGCTTCCACATCTTCTAGGCAAGAGGTCCTTGGTTCGTAGTGGGGAATCTTGACCACTTTAAATATTTCAGTGCTTCAGTTTTGTGTGTAGCCTTTTGTAACTGTTCCTGTTACTCGCGATATCCTTATATAGTCTCCAATATTTGCTTTAGATTTGTGCAGGTCCATTTTCCTTTCATTTTTATACACAGTTTGTAGTAAAGTGGCGTCCGTACATCTGCAGGTTTCATGTTCGTGGTCCGATGTACTTCATGATTATATTTCGACACAAGCTTCTGCAATGTATCCATCCAACTGTATCTTTACTGGGCTGAAATTTTTTCCAATTTTTATTATTCAAAGTACGATTTAAATGTTCACGATACAAGCCTTAAGACAACTATGTATAGTAATAGTTTATTTTATATTTTGTCAGGAACGCTCGAAATGATGAGTTGTAGAATTCTTTGCAGAGGTCAGTATGTAAATTCTGGTTCAGACCTTTATCTTGCAAGACAATATTCATTGAATTAGCTACATCCCCACCAGTCTTAGTTTTTATGGTCACAGCCCACGAATATTTAATGTAGCAGTCAATAACAGCAAGAATGTACTTGCAAACATAAGGAATCATTTCAACTAAGTCTGCTTGATGGAAGTCCTTCAAACCAAACACCTGTACATTATGTCGAGGCCAATTTCACCTTGCAGGCTTGTGAAGCTCACTAGCAGTTATTTTGTGTCTCGTTCTATATAACCATTAATACATAATTCTTCGTAAATACCAGATATTTCACTTGCATGACAATTATTTTCAGTCTGCTAAGAGGCAACTAGTATACACCTGTCTACAATTTTGTTAAAATTATTCCAGTAAACATATTCCGGAAGACTCCCACCTTCCCTATTCTTACATAGATGGAGAATAAAACCTAAGAATTCTTCACACACATCTATGCACACTCTGCAACCATCTCCTCACACAACTGTTCATGCTCAACACAAGACTATGCATGCGATATGCGCTTCACAACCATATCTACACACAACTATGCAATCTCCACACAAGACTAGGCGTTCTCCACTTATATAACTGAATTAATTTATTTATGCTGTACATGACTCCACCCACTCTCGCATATGCTCCACACACATCTCCACATGCTCCACAGACATCACCACATGCTCCACAGACATCTCCACATGCTCCACACACATCTCCACATGCTCCACAGACATCTCCACATGCTCCACACACATCTCCACAGTCTGCTTCTCATTCTTCTCATGCTCCACACATAGCTCCACCTTCTCTGCATAACTCCAACAATCCATCCACAAGTTCTGCATGCTCTGACCTCCTTTAGGGTCACCATAATTTATTTGTCATTAGTTATGTTGTGTGGAAACTATGTTTCATTAATTTTACTCATATGACTTACAAATTTTAGCTATCCTACATTGAACTTAAAAAAAAAAATTATTCATCTCCAGTCTACTCAATCAGATTTATACAAAGACATATTAATTTCATGCCTTATGGAGGAGGATTTACATATTTTTATTCTGTGACTTAAGTATTGTATTATTCGCTTCCGCTTATTTTATATAAACTTTCATGTCGCAAGGGCCGATTTTAATTAACCAGTTCCAGTCTACCATTACTTGTCCTGAACCATAATAGCATGACCTAATTTGGCACGATGCAACCCACCCCTACAGCATGTTAAGCACTTAAAATACAGTATGAAGTAAATTACCATAGTTCCCATTTTTCTACATTAAGTTTTACTACACCAGAGCTATACTGTAATTGATATAATTCATTTACAAATATGTATTATCAAACCTCTATGCCACTCGATCTACCATACAAATGACAGTATTCATAATACAACTTAACCTCAAAGATCAGTTTCGCCTTAATGTGCCTTTACATGGCCTCGGAAATAAAATATTTCTATTGTAGTGATCCTAACATAATCTACAATTTAAGAACATTCAGACACATTCCATAACGATAATTCAAGTATACACCAACCTAAATCTAGCAGTCATATAGCTAATACCTTCAATAACCCGAAACATAGCATCCAACACATCTATTGAACTTTAATCACCGAAATCTTACTAGACAATTCAAAGAGTTAAAATACCATTTAATAGCCACAAGAGCAACCAATTTCTGCAGCTATTGTCTACATAAAGAGACCAACAAAATTTTCGTCTAACAATATAACTTACTACTCCCTGCCTCTGAAACAGCTATATAAACCAAAATTTTATTCATTACATCAGTACTCCTAGTATAAACATACATACCACCCATTATATGTACCATAAGAACACAACGACAAGAAGTAAAAGAAAACAAAAAATATCTAACCAAACTACATGCATATATTACATTACCAAACAAAACCTATATACATTAATTAAACCCCAAAGACATTCCGCCATGAAGCACAAGCCATACATAAAAAAGTGTATCATTTCAAAACCGTACACCAATATAATCAAACAAAGCTCATTAACTACAAAATGAATTACAGACACAAAACACTGAAATACAACAAATAAAAAATTACAATCACATTCATAATTTTCTATGCAGACACCAATGCGAGAATAGCCCTATGCACCACACATAGAACTCCAAGTACCACACATAACACCGCACATAGCACCGCAGACACCACACGTAACACTGCACATAGCACACTTAGTACCACGGGTACAGCACAAGCATCATACCCTCTGCACATAGTAGTGCAGACGATGCCACAGGCAACACTGTTTGTACTGCGGACATCATCATCCTCTTACCATTACCATATCTTCCAACCACAAAAAGCACGTACGCTAAAGGCATTAGAAATGTCCCTCACCCTCTAAATAAATCTCTACACCGCTGTAAATATAGCTCCACACATAGGTACATATCAGCCTCCACATCTGCATAGGCATCTGTCTCTTCAGCTTATATGTGCTCACACTTGAACACATGTTACCTCCTCCTCAGAGGCTAGACATGAGAAGCACATTTAAATGCGAATTATAAGTGGTGGTGGTGAAACCAACGATATTTGACTGAGGCTCCAGCCATGACACTGTAATATAGCTCGCTGGGCACGACTTATCTCATGCTGGCCCTTCAAGAGAATGATGGGCATGTACCTTTGCTGTGTCGAGGATCCTCCATATATCCAAATGTGGGCCAATCCCTCTCTTGATGCCGGAGTAATTCTGATATAGGCATAATAAACTAGCAATCTCCTCCTCTTCCTCCACATCGCCGTCGTCGTCGTCCTCGTACTCCTCTCTCTCTCTCACCTTAACCATCAGGGAAGACTGCCTCCTCCTCGTCATCGTCGTCGTCCTCCTCTCTTCCACCACAGGCACAAAAGGTGCCACCACGATTACAGGATGCTCTATTATTGGCCTTTTGTGCCGGGAGTCCTGGGAAGATAGCAGGTTACTTAGCTGAATCAACCACTGTTACCTCATACACATCTTCACAGGTGTGCTGATGCAGACGATTCAACGGTAGTGAGGGTGGTGGTGGTGGTGGTAGTTATGAGGCTGAAGTTTCTTGAGAAGTCCTTGCAATGACACTGTTGTGCAGTTCGTCGAACACTTCGTCACCGCTGCTGTCCCACACATGTATTACACTCAACATCCTACTGCATACCGAAGCCCCAAGAGCCCATGAGAGACTACTCATTGCTAGTATCCCAGTATGCATCCCCTCTCTCGAACCAGAGTGTTGCAAACCCACTCTCCTCCCTTCAAGTGGTCATAAATCTATGTCAGCACATCAATAACGATCACAGGTGCCATCAAGTCATCCTAGTGACATGCAGGCCTCCATGTGCGAGCGAGCCACTACCTGGATGGGTAGGGGGTGAGCATGTGCTCAAGGGTCGCAGCGAAGTGCGAGAGTTGCCCATCTTCGAGCTTATGCCAGGTCATTAGACACCCAGGCAGTCCAGTGCATTGTAGGCATGATGACGAATACAATTACATACCATTACCCAGCAAAATTATTACCTCAAGTTCTAACATGTTCAAAGTTTGTGTGCACTGTCATCACAGACCTACCATTCCCAATAAAGAACATTTATTATTAATAATTGTAATGAAATTCAGTTAAAAATTATATTAATTGGTTCATTTAGAAATAAGAAATAGTACTTTACATTAATTAAATGTAACGATCGATTTGCAAATCCAACTTTTATGTCTTAACTCTAACCCAAGCCAACACACAAATACTATATTTCCTTTACTCTTCAAAACCTTCTCGACCAAATATGTGTTTGGATACTTGGTAACTTGAGTTTCTACACCCCAGAAACGTCCTCTAATATCTTTGCCTTCCACACCATCAACGTAGTAAGCCCTAGGTCCGTAGTGACGAAACTTGACCACTTTAAATATTTCAGTCCTCAAATTTGATGGGCTAGTCTTTAGTAAGTGTGTCCTTTATTCACAGCATCCAGATAAAGCATCTAACTGTTACTTTCAGGTTTGTGCACACACTTTTATTATTTCCTTTTTTATAAACGGTTTGTAGTAAAGTGCTCTCCTTGTAATCCACAAGCTTGAGTAATATACCCTCACTTGTAGCTTCCTTGTGCAATATATTTCGTTCGACTTTTCAATCTACAAAGTACAATTAAATTGTTCCACAGTACTGGCTTTCATGCCACTTTGGGCAGAGTAGTGGCTGTTCTGTGTTTTGGCATCAAGGTTTAAAATGACTGAATGTATAATTTTTTACAGAGGCCCACATGAGAGCCTTATGACAGACCTCTATATTGAAAGTATAAATAAAAATTAGTATAACAATATTATTGTAATTCACATATAGGCTTGTGACAACTCGTTCTCTAAGTATATTTGCACATCCAGTAGGAAAATATCAGACACTCGGATCACGCACACATAACCTATAGATTCCTAAAGGCACTGGATGGTACTTTGGTCAATCTGAACAGGTCCTGACTAATTCCTACAAGCCCTGTCCGATTTCCTTCACAGTTGCACCATTTACCTCTTCTACGATGGCAGAGTAGGTGTCGAGGCTATGTAAAAATCATGTATGCATCAAATAACACATTTCAAACAGGGTGGTCAGTAAGACTCTCCTCCTCAACAATATCACGACTGGCTCAATGAGCGATATACTAAAAATCGTAAGGAACTGCGAGATGGATAAGTAGTCACTCCAATGCACAGCCCATAGCTGGCTAAGGTAGCAGCCAATCTCACTGGCACCTGCTAACAATATGTACGAATTTGTCACAGAGACCACATATATCAATAACATCAGCCATCATCATACTACTAACATTTATTTCAAGCATTCCGAAGATATTATCAGTCTATACAATCATACAAGCTGTAAAAATAATTATTGCTGAAAGCCAGCCAATATCACCCATTTGAACGATTCCGAGAGCGAACCAACCACATAGACAAGTACCAATAGCACATATTTTCTCGTGTATTAGTAATAAATTCGAATGTTTGCAATTTTAATAAAAATTATCTTACCAATGCAGTATTCCAACTAAGAATGTGTATACATAGTACTAACAATGTAGTCTAAAATTAGTTCTTCCGAAACTAACGTTAGTCATACACCCTCACTGCCTCAATTACTAAACTGAAGTAACATATAAACCAAAAAAATAATAATAAACCAGATAAATCTTGTAAGCAATGCTGAAAACACAACTGCTTTCAACATGCATGCAAAGACACAGGCTGTAGTAAACAGCTTGTCTCAGTACCTGCAGTTCCTCTCCAAAGAGTGGGAAACATTTCCTTTACATATGTTAGCATTCACTTTCACACTATCTTCGCATGTGAAAACTAGCCACATATATTACAGAGGTGACTATTATATCCATCACACTATGATAGCTACCTCGATGAAACCCATGGGACTCATCTAAATTACCTGCTAGAAGCTTGCCAACAATGCAGCTGTCGCTGTTAACAGCATGTAGAAGAGTCTATAAATATAACACAACGAGGCTAATAATCGTACTGCATGAGAGACAATCGTTACGAAGACAAATATATCAAGTCACGCTTTTAGTAGTATAAGATAGGCTAGCATTTTTCTTTATTTGGATTATTTGCCTTGCGACCTGTCTGCACTACTATTGTGGAAGATATGATGCTTGTGCCGTACATGTAATGCTAAGTGTGCTATGTGCGTTGTTACATGTGGTGTCTGAGGTGCTATGTGCGGTGTATTTTATGTGTGGTGCCTGCAGTGTTATGTGCGGTGCCTGCAGTGCTATGTGCGGTGCATGGGGATATTTTCGCATTGGTGTCTGCATAGAAAATTATGGATGACATTCTGGTTTTACATTGGTTGTATTTTGAATGTTTGTGTCTGTAATTAATTTAGTGGTTACTGAGTTTCTTTTGATTACAATTGTGTTTGGTTTTGAAATGATACATTTTTTATGTTTGGCTTGTGCTTCGTGGCGGAATTTTTGTCTGAGATATGATATGTCTTGGGAGTTTGATTGGTGATGTATTTTATGTATGTAAGTTGGTTATACATTTTTTTTTGCTTAAACTATTTGTCGTTGTGTTCTTATGGTGAATAAAATGGGTGTTATGTATGTTTATACTAGCAGTACTGATGTAATGAATAAAAATATGGTTTATATATTTGTTTCAGTGGAAGGGAGTAGTTAGCTCAGTTGATAGATGACAATTTTGTTGGTTTCTTTATGTAAACTATAGCTGTAGAAGTTGACTGCTGCCCTGCTATTGTGGATGTTGAATTGTATATTACCTCTTTTATTTGTCAGTAAGATTTTGGTAATGATTAGTACAATAGATGGGTTGGTTGGTATGGTTCGTGATACAGAGTGTTTGAACTATATGTTTGCTAAGTTTATGTTGGTGTATACATGAATTATGGTTGTGTAATATGACCGAATGTTCCTAAATTGCAGTTGATGTCAGGATCGCTTATGGTTTCTGAGACATGTAAAGGCACATTAAGGTGAAACTGATCTGGGAGTTTGAGTTGTGTTATGAGTAGCATTTGAAATATAGTTACATCTCGATTGGAATGTTGGTATGGTAATGTATGTCTGTAAATGATTAAAATTTACTATAACAAATTAAATCATAGAGCTGGTGTGATAAAATTTTATGTAGAAAGATGGTAACATTACTTCCTACAGTATGTTAAGTGTTTAACATGTTGTTGGGGGTGGATTACATCTTGTCAAATTAAGTTATGCTTGATGGTTTGCCTCAGGTAATGGTAGGCTGGAACTAGTTAGTTCAATTCGGGTTCTGTGACTTGAAAGTTTTCATAAAATAAGTGGAAGCGAAGAGTACTTTAGTCACAGAATAAAAAAATGTAAATCCTACTACACAAGGTATGAAAATTTAAATCATTGTAAAGGTCTGATGTGAGTGGTCTGAAGATTAATGTTATTTTAAGTTCAATTAAGGATGGATTAAAAATTGCAAGTCATACATGTGTAAAATTAATGAAACCTAGTTTCCACACAAGAAAACTAATGCCATATGAAATATCGTGGCCCTCAAGGAGGCCGAAGCATGCGTAATTTGTGGCTGGATAGTGTGAGGTATGCAGAGAGGGTGAATCTATGTGTGGAGCATGAGAAGAATGAGGAGCAGATTGTGGAGATGTGTGTGGAGCACGCATAGTTGTGTGATGAAACTGTTGGAGTGTGTGCAGAGAGGTGTTGTGGAGCATTCCTAGGTTCTGGTCTCGATCTATATAATAAAAGGGAAGATGAGAGACTTCCAGAATATGTTTACTGGAATGATGTTAACGAAATTGTAGACAGATGTATACTAGTTGCTTCTCAGCAGACTGGAAATAAATGTCATGCAAATGAAATATCTAACATCACCGAAGAATTGCGTGGAGGTGGATACATAGAATGCGACACCAAAAGACAGCTAGCGAGCTTCACAAGCCTGCAAGGTGAAACTGGCCTCGACATAAAGTACAGGTGTTTGGTATGAAGGATTTGCATCAAGCAGACTTCGTTGAAATGATTCCTTATGTCTGCATATATAAAGTTTACACGAACATTCTGGCTGTTCTTGATGGCTGCAGTAAATATTCGTGAGCTGTGACCATAAAAACTAAGACTGATGGGGATGTAGCAAATTCAATGAATATTGTTTTGCAAGATAAAGGTCTGAGCAAGAATTTACATACTGACCTCTGCAAAGAATTCTACAACTCAACATTTCGAGCATGGATGTCAAAACATAAAATAAACCATTACTATAAGTATTGGTCTTAAGGCTAGTATTGTGAACACTTCAATCCTTACTCTGAATAATGAAAATTGGAAAAAATTTCAGCGCAAGAATTATACAATTCGATGGATATATTGCAGAAGCTTGTGTCGAAATAAAATCATAAAGTACATCAGACTAAGAACATGAAGCCTGCAGATGTCACAGACAACACTTTACTATAAACTGTGTATAAAAATTAAAGGCATATGGACCTGCACAAATCTAAAGCAAAGATTGGAGACTATGTAAGGCATCGCGCATGATGGGAACTTTAACAAAAGGCTACACACCAAACTGGAGCACTGAACTATTTAAGGTGGTCAAGATTCCTCATTAGGAACCAAGGACCTACTACCTAGAAGATGTGGAAGGCAAAAGCTATTCGTGGAGAATTCAATGGTGAAGAAATTCAAGTCACCAAGCATCCAAACATGTATTTGGTCGAGAAGGTATTGAAGATGAAAGGAAATAAGATTCTTGTGCGATGACTGGGGTTCGACATAAGCCACGACAGTGGGATTCGTCAATTGGACATTACGTGTAAATAATGTAAATTATTATGTATGATGGTATAAATAAATGTATTTGTTTAAAACTGAACTCCTATAATATTATTTAAAAGCAAATGCTCTTTTTTGTTGAATGGTATAAGACCGCTACTGTGGTGCCTTGTAGGCAGTCTGTGATGACAGAACACATGAACTTTGAGCGTGTTGAAACTCGACGGGATGAGTTGGTCGGGGTAAGTCGTGCAGTTTCGTCATCTCGTCCACGCGAAACTCGACTACAATGCACAGCCACAGCCCTTGTTAAGTCATGCTCCACGCGCATGTAGAGACCCATACGACGTGCGAAGTGACGATGCATACAGGGAGGCTGGCAGGTGTTTACACCTCTACCAGTTCATATTGCCTTGCCGAGTGAGGAAGAAGTGTTCCGTACCTTACTAGAGTAAGACGCCGAAGCATTTGATGATATAATTCGTCTCACAAGGAGGCATACACTCCAGCATCACCAATTATTCTTGTTAGGCACGATCGAAGCAGGTCGCCCATTTGTAGGTCAGCGACACTAGTGCATCTGTCTCTACCATTGCTGTGGAGCGATGAAGAGGACAATGTTGAAGGGCTACCATGTGCATGTGTCTCCAAGATCGAGGTTCTACCCCTTTAGGATGAAGGCAGCGAGTATGCTCTGTATTAAACAATGGGCTCATCCATCGTGCAAACCAAGGGACTGGACGAAGTGTACAATGATAGTGAACAGGAAGAGGAAGAGGAAGATGAGGATGCTGGGAAGTGCAGCGAGAGCCCCATGCGCTGCGGGACCAGAGTTGGGGCCAGCATGAGCAAATCCTGGAGCTGTGTTTCAAGCTACCAGCCCAGCACGCTATGGTGGAGATTTGCCACACCGCCACCACTCACTTCCAGGAGTAAACTCTTCTCCTCCTGATATTGGTGGGGCCAGGACCTGCCTATCTGTCTCAAGAATGCTAGTGTTCTGTGTATATAGTTTAAATATTTCGTATTTAGCTTTTAATTATGTTGTGTATATAGTGTTTTTATTGGTTTAATAAAATTTATTACTTTCATAACTTACATTGCGTGTGCGGAGACATTTTTTCATCTGCCTGTCATAACTTCTTCTTAAAGAGCATCAGATGAAACAGTCCTTGTACACTCAATCAGTATTTACATGCCACACTATTACATTATTATTAATTACTATAAAATATTTAAAAATATTTAAATGAAATAATTCTGAATGAACATCTGGATAGTGGTGATACAGCAACAAAGTATCTTACCTGTCAAGACATGTCTTATCTCACAGCCTGGAGGCCTGCATAAAAAAATAATATTGGTGATAGGGGTGACAGTCTTTCGTCCGTAAACACGTATGTATACTGGTGGAGTCGAATCAAGTGTGAGTAAATAAAAAATAAAACAGCTGCCGCTGTAGGCACTTCCTGTCAAGGTGATGTACAATGGGAAACAAGAAGAGGTCTGCGGGTGGGGAGTTAAATGAAATGAGATTTGTGGGTGAGGAGCTGATGAATGAGAGAGCAGGAGAAAAGTATGAGTGGAAAGAGAGAACAGGAGGAATGGGAGATGAGGCTTGTAGCTGGGGAGCTGATGAATGAGAGAGCACGAGGAAAGTATTAGTGGAATGAGGGAGCAGGAGAAACTGAAAAACAAGATGGCAGATTGGACATACCCAGATGGTAGATATGGTGTACTAAAATGGCGACCAAGATGGCTGCCTACAACAGACGATTGTGTAGAATGAGAGAGCGGGAAAAATTACGAGTGGAATGAGAGAGCAGGAAAAATTACGAGCGGAATGAGAGAGCAGGAGAAAAAAATCCAGATGATTGCCGGAAACAATATGGCGACGATGACATCATCCATGATGACGGCGCTGATGTCATCCATGAGGGTGGACGCGGCTCCCTAGCTCCTAACCCTCAACCCTCTTGTGCTTGGATCGGCTATTCTCCACTACTTCCAACAAAATACGCTTTGTGTGGGATGGTATTTAGAAAACAAGTCAGGTACCTAAGTCCTGGATAAGTTCCTGACTCAAAGTACACCTTCACCATGTACGACCATCCGAGATATGTACAGAAGAAGAATTGGGGACAACAAATCAAGAGTATGAAAATGTGGAATGGGTGTAGCACACATTTCTGTAGACCCCTACCAAATAAAATAACTATGGTTCTATATAGTTGCAGTTATCAACGACCACAGTGTACAGTTTAGTTAACAAGAACTGTGCATGCCTACAAAGAGGAGCTGTGACAAGCACCTCAACATTATGATATGCCGAGCGGAAAGCACTATTACTTGATATGCTGAGTCACATCGACGAAAATTCAGACATTCTGACAAAAATATGTTTGGGGAATAAAATTGCTTTAATTTGTCCGCGAAGGTAAACAGCCACAATGTGCATATTTAGGGCTCAGAGAATTTCCATTGCAGCCTATGTGTGGTTTGGTATGCTTCTAACCCTTGTTAGGGGGATGGCTTATCTTTGTATATATGTCTCAAAACATTGGTTGTGTACCTGCTGCAGATGTAAGAACATTTTGCACTTCCTTATTTTATTGTGATAAGACAGCGTTCTCGGTGACATGTTGCCGAGCGGCCTTATGAGGCACGACAACTTCCCTTCCCCCCACCCCTTCACAACAACCAGTCCCCGCGATGAGGTCCTTTTCTCCTTTCCCATTAGCCGCTCGTGCCTGGCTTATCGCTGATCTGCGCTGACATTACGAGCCTTTTGAATGTATGGGCATCTGTCAATTATCCTTGGCAGACACTCAGGTCGGACGTGACCGAATGTAACCGAAACACCTGGAAATTTCGGAAGATATCAACCACATTTGTCGGTGAGCCATGTGAATGTTTTGGGCTAAGTCGCTGGCCGCTATAAATACCGGCCCACTGCGAGCAGCGGCAGGGTGACTGTGGCATTTAGCTTACGAGTGTTCGCTAAAAGCTTGGTAGTGACGGATGTGGCGAGACCGGCTGATCCAGCACTGTGTGGAATGTATGGACGATGGTGGGATTTTTTGAGTAGTGTGAGTGTGACAGCTAAAGACCAGGTTAGGCGATAGCTGTACATTGCAACACATTTCTGGAAAGAGACTTGCGTGATCGGAGGACTGATTCGAGAGACACATATTTATTAATTTCATACTAAGAGTAGTAAATGGGACTTTTAAGGAGATTACCTGTAAATATTATATTTAAATATTAATCCATTGAGTGAGAATCGCAAGTGCTTAGTGTGGAATGTTTTACAGGGATACTTAATTTTCTAATCCAACGATCACAATCGAACCCGGTTGCCTTATGACAGCAAAGTTGTAACAATCTGTAGATAACATGCAACCTGATTTAATGCGCCAGTAGGATGGTTCCTCTTCTTATTGGAATTAGACCATTCGCACCTCTTTGAATGACCATTTTCCTGGTCGCTTGATTGGCAAAAGCGAGGTTATTTCTTGGTCTCCAACTTAGGCATAAAACACTAGATTTTTTTTCATACAGGGCTTTGATGAGGACGTTGCCTACCAAATCCACGTGCGGTACAGTGAGCTGGTGCGCGGAGGGTACATATCTTTCTTGTGATTTATCTTAACATCCAGTTTTAAATTATGCTATTCAATTTAGCACACAAGAGACAAATGGCATAATCACATACCTAATTGCGCAACTACGTGCTTATTTTCATAACACTTAAGGTTTTTTTCGATGGCAGACGTAATGTTATACAGGATGACCACTAGGAGCATTGTCATGATGAACGTGCCTTAAAAAGGAGAGTGTACAAATTACAGTTGTTGAACGCATATGACAGTGTTCGTGGAGGGATGCCATTACGTTTACGTGGCAAGAATGATATCAGGAAGGCGACGTCCGTCTTCCCTGATGCAATGTACGATTCTGGTCACGAAGTTCCCCCATACTCGTTCCAGTGTCTCCACACTGATGAGCTCCAATTCCCTGCGTGGTATGCAAACATGCGGTGTTCAACCTACCACTGCTCCATTCCTACTGAAATGGCAATGTGATACAAAGCGACTGCCTATGCTCTCCCCCTTCCATGTTTCCTCATCGTTCTGTACAGTCCGTTTCATAATGACAATTCTCCTCGTGGTCACCCTCTACAAGTTAATTTTCATTGATTAATCCTAAACAAATCAGAATGCTCACCCTGACCAAATCATACAGACCCTGGATGATCCTACCTTATCTCAAAGTTCTTCTCTTATTAGCAGTATTCCTTAAAAAAAAAACGATGTGTTGTTCGGGAGCACTTAAAACTAAATAAAAGATCTGAATAAGTATTCATATATATTATCTGCTTAAAACTTTCCATCATATGTAAATGTAAACATTGTTTGGGAAACGCATTATTTGGCGTAAATTTTATACATATTTATCATTTGAATAGTACTGCTAACAACATGAACAATATGACAAAATAATGCAATTATAATCGAGGAGAATGCGTAAAATACATTATGGTTCATACAACATCATTCAAATTTGTTAATTATGAGAAATTTTCCCAAATACTCATCACATTCTGAATTAACATTTATTTAATTGCTAAATAATCAAATAAAACCACAAAGACAGGATAAAAATGCTCACTTACCTGTGACATTATCAAAACAGGTTCTGTGAAGCTTTCCTGAGAATAACTCCAAACCAATAATGGCATATATAATGATGACGAACAAAACTAAGAGAGCTATGTGTAATAAAGGCACCATGGCACGAAGGATTGAATTCAACACAACCTGGAGGCCTGAAAAAAAGTTTTTATTTATTATATACTGAATAATTTAAGATAGTGACAACAATTTACTAAACATTTTGTACCTTGGTGTAACAAATTAAACAGTGCTTAAAATATAAAATGGTAAATTACTTTTTAATACATATAAAATCATGTTGTGTTGCTTAACAATTATCAGAAATGATCAATTTGGCATATAATTTAAATTAAATAAATATAGTAATATTTAATAATATTTTATCTGTGCGAACAGAGAAACTTACTCGGGACACCAGACACCAAGCGTAGAGGTCTGAGAACCCGGAAAGCTCGTAACGCTTTCACGTCCAAGCCCTCTTTCATTAAATTTTGTAACACAGTACTTATCAATCTGCAACAAATAAAGCATTTAAGAAAGAAACTATATGACAGTAAAATTTTATGTATCTATGCCAAAGTCATTAAAAGCTAATAGCCAACAGTAATTCACTCTTTGTAAATAAAGAAATCTCTATTTACATTTTAACGTGTTCAATTTCAACCAAAATATATACTAACGCATGTGTTTACAACAGTTTAAAAAAATCACAATCAAAAGGAATCCGTATAAAATTCACTTACACAGAGCGTGATGGAAAACTGAAATATAAATATAATAGTTATATATTAATTTCGCGGATTATCTTTCCACTGTCCAGGAACGAATTCGATTATAAATTACAAGTTTGAAATATATATTGACGCACAGCTGGCTGTTTCCGTTTTCCAACACTCATGTGGGATATTCAATTTCATGAAAGAAATCCGAATAAATATTTGCCCTGTTTCAGTAGAGAACGCTACAGCAATTTTTTATAAAATTCTTGAAGGTAGGAGTGTATCACTCCAACAACACTATTTCCCCTTCAATTAATTACAGCAAAGTTATTCTTTGAAAAACGAAAAGTATTTCGATCGCATATTTTAAGTTGACTTTTCCTAAACGTTTTCCATTGAGTTGGTGTTTTTTGTCGTAGAAAAATTTTGACATCCGAGATTTTAGAGATATAGCATTCGCTCATTTGATTGATAAACATTAACATCAAATCTGGTTCGTCAGAGAGGATTACCTGTCTCACCTTCTTACATGTCCATCCTCTATGAATGTGGGACCATTACAGCCGATTCCTAAAACTATAATGTTTTGCAGTACCTGCCAGCTTTGACTGTGTATAACATATACAGCTTCTTTTAATGCATTGGTATGAAAGTCAACATTTTCTTTACTGTTCGGGGATCCAACAGTTTAAATAACCAACAATAATTTCGAGTTTAAAATTAAGGCTTCTTTCTCTTTGGAGAGATAATCTTGTCTGATACTTTTTACACAACGGAGAATATAAAAAGTAAAGCAATATGGACAACACTGGAACACACGTCAAGGATAATACCACCGTATGCGTGGAGTAACAACTTCTCGCGTATTGTTTTCGTATTGTTTTATACGGTTTTAAGTGGTCATCAGATGAACTCGAACACGGGAGTTAAGGTAATCCGCTATTGTAACCAAGTACAATAATATAGCGATTAAGGATTCAAAATTTAGTAAATGTTTGAAAATCGTTCAGTTCAGTGTTCTTAGGGACACGTGTTGAAAAATGTTATTTTTGCAAGTATTGTGAAGCTGGCCAGCACAAAATAGCACTAAATAAGCAGATTAGTGCCACGTGAGTGAAGTTTAATCGGTACGAACGAGTTAAGGACAACAAATCCTGTAATTCTACAACTTCGTGTGAGTACATGAAAAAACGATTGAATATTTTTAAAAGAAGTTATCTGCATTTTTAAAGAGAACTTTTCACTTGCCGTAAGATGCAGTACAATCCGTGCAATAAAGAAGATTTGTAGATTAACGTGGCGAATAAACAGAGTTGGTACGAAAACAAACATCACAAAATGTCACTATTCCACTAAGAAATACTTCCTCTACTCTAAACATTCTAGTCTCGGAATCCCCACTTCTTTCCTCTAATTGCAGGCGAGATGACAAAAAACGCAACAGAAAAATTTCCTCAAGGATTTTAGATATAAGTGACAAACAGCAAACTGTGCAAGTTCAGAGCGAAACATCCCAGGGAAAATGAAAAATACGCACACTGTCCAACAAGACTCGTCCTCATACGTCAGAACCACCACCAGCTCACTTAAACAGAACACGATAATGCGAATGTTGTTAGTGCTGATGGTTAACCAAAAGAGATGCCCCTCAAGAATGAAGTGTTATGGTATGTTGAGAAGATCAGTATAGTATTACCAGTTTTAAATATATTGTAAATATAGGTGGTAGCAACGACGTAGAAAAAAAAGGATGAAAAGCTGTGCAGTGCCTGGACGAAGACTTGAAACACGAGAAGAACAACGACGTCATAGTTCGCAACTTTCAATATTTGCTTGTACATCTTGTGTCAATGCAAGCAGTACAAGAAACAAAAAGTTGAATATCAAAAAGTTTCCATTTAATTCTCTAATGTGAGTTGTATAAACATTAACAACATGACAGACACATTCACACCTCACATGGTTATCACTTAAATTTCATAGGCAAATCTTCCTTAGCCTCGCAAATGTATGATGTAGACAGTGTAGTAGTGTTCACCCAGTAAAATCCTATTTTCTGGATCACTGGTTGGCAAAAACGACATCCAAGCAAAAGTATGTGCAGATAAAGACATTTCCACGCAAAAATTTAAACCACGTTAACATAAATGGTTTGAAAATAAGCATAATTAACAAATGTTCTTCAGAAGCCAAGTACCATTACAGTTTAATAACTGGGTCATGTGGTACACAGGTGTAAACCATGCTCAGTTCACTAGCTTCTCTACCAATCATATCTTCGATTTTATTTCACTTATACCGGCTTTCATTTGCATTACTGGAACACTGGTACTCAAAGAGGTTATTAAGATACCAGGTTACATTTTGTTTGCTAGGTATTGTAGAGTAGCTTACAATAAAGGCTGTGTTCACATTTTTAAATGCAAGATAAAACAAAAATTTCAACATTTTAATGAATATATATATTTTTTGTAGGATGAGCATTTGTGCTGGAAAATGATAATCTGGTTTTAGTTAGATAAATTAATAAGGTTTCGGACCAATTAAGTTTATGATAATTATAACTACTGCCACGTGACGTTATAATAAGTGTTTCGGTAATTGCTCACGTAGAGTGCGTTAGTCACACGTAGCGAGCATCTGCCTGGTGGCAGCACTGTTAAGGGCGCGGTCTACCGCGGTTTTCATCAACATGTTTTTATTTTTTATTTGTACCAGATATATTTTTCTTATTTTAGACACAAAATGTGACTAAATTTGGCTACTATGAAATTGTTTTATATCTCACAGTTTTCGCGTAAAGGATTGTTAAAGTAAAAATTTGCACGTTTCAATTTTAAAGACTACACTAAAACCAACTGGCATACCAAACTGAGAAAATTGACAGTGGTTAAAGACGTCGCAGGCTACAATGGCACGTACTATACAAAAAAAAACAAAGTATAAAAGTATTTTGAATTTAAATAATAATGCTGAAATTGAAAATAAAAATTGGACAATTTAATTACTTTTTAAAAATACAAAAAATCTTTATTTTGTGATTTAACATAGCTGAATTTGTTGTCTATAACATCGTTATTCGCTGTGAATTTTTTCACATTGGTAAGTGAGTTTGTTTTAATGTCGTCCTTAAAGTGGAAACATGCAAATTTTGGACTTGAGCCATTACGCAAAAACTATGCGAGATAAAAAAATTTCATAAGAGAAAAATTTAGTCACATTTTGAGTCTAAAACAAGAAAATACAACTGGTACAAACATACAAATAAAAACATGGCGATGAAAGTTGCGGTAGCCACGCCCTTCAAGCCAGCGAACAGTTGAATGGTGTTACACAGAAAAGGCATCAAAGCCACAAACGTGAAGAACAGACAAAAAACAAGCTCCTAAAATATTGTACATTTTAACTTAGTAGTTATGGAACCAAAGTCAAATAGAGGTAGAGTATTTGAAAATTAGAACATGTTAATCCAACAAAATAACATACAAGTTTTAGTGACAATTTTTTATGTTATACTTCACCAAACGTGGGGTGGTGTCTTTCTGTTTAACATCATTCAATTAAAGTGTGAAATTGAGAGTAGGTACCACGATAGTCACATGCATATGTTAGTGTCAGAGATTAGAGAAACATACAGATTGAGCATAAGGTATGTACTATGGCGAGGTGTATAAGGCCTTGAGACGGAAGGAGGAGGAGCCCATCCGCCATATTGGTAACTAAAAATTGTTGTCCATTACCATAGCAACGAGTACAATGCGACTGTAGGTTAGCCAACCATAACGTCGTTTCTCAATACATCTAAAGGGACAGCTGATTGCACTCCGCCATATTGCAACCTGAATAAACAAAGTCAACTTGGCCTCAATATCGGCTGCTAACGCACCATCTGTACTTTTCTGTCATCTCTCATTTTTTGTTTGTGCGCGCTCTCGGCAGTAAGGTAAAATGAAAGAAATGTTTTGCTTACTCAAAGTTGAAGATGACGCGCAAGCCGAGTTAATATTTTTAAGATGCTCTGATAGCTGGTCGTGCGACAGCAGTTGTCTGATTTTTTGTTTAGGTGACCTCGGCATAAGTGGTATTGTTTAGTGTAGGTTAATTGTAGTGAATTAGGGACGAGGTTGCCATAGGGATAGTTAGGTTAAGAGTAACACTTGTATGTGTGTTACTGATTTAGTGACAAAGTGTGTTGAATTTGGGATATTTGTTTCCATCGTTTTTGTGAATCTGAATGCTGCCATATTAAGGGTATTAAAATTTTGATTACTATAGCAATCAATGATCTGGAAATTTGTGAAGATGTGACCGACAGAGAATCTCAGAATTCGTATGGCTGGCCCTGCATGAGGCGGGTGGTCGCATAATTAATGTTGTTTCTTTCGCAGAAGGTTGTGATAGCAGCTTTTAAGTCACCTCTTTACATTTCTCAGGAGGTTGGAGTCCTGACGATGGGTTTTGGATGTTAAATTATTGTGATGTGTGGCGGTGTGCCAGCGAGGTCACGTTATAGTGCAGAGTATGTACTCTGATTCTATGCTTTGACAGTAGAATTGAAATATTTTTTTTTTCGAAGCAAATCGGGAGTTTGGGCAGTAGTGGAAATACAGGGAAATGTATTTTGGACGTGGGTGATGATTTATTAAAACGTTTTATAATTTACTAGCCTTGAAATGTTCATGTCACGCATGTATTTCAATTTGTTCCACTGCGTACACATACCTTAATTATAGGTCTAGGATAGTTTAAGGAGGACGAAATAGGTGCAGCTCCACTCTGATAAAAAAGATACTGAAAAATTATAGTTAACTAGAAGAGCGACGGATTTTTCGTCAACGACAGCATTCGAATGAAGGGGTGCCCAAGATACGTTTCAGCCCAAGACCAGCCTCAGGATTCTCGGACCGAGTTAAGTTCAGTTGGAAACACAAAGGGTTAAGAGTAATAATGATGAGGGGGTTTTACTATGGTTTTGTTCAGGTGAGCTCAACGAATCGATGAAAAGAAGTGGGGGAATGTCACCCTTATAAATTATTGTGTTGTTTTTCACAGCTCAGATGGAGCGAGGGGTACCGTTGTTTGCACGTAAAGAGTGCCTTTGCGTGCGTGGTGAGTGGAGCACTACTGGAGCTTTTTTTATTTTCAGCACAGTGTGATCGTGTGCACTGGGTTTCAGACACGATCGGGGCGTCTAAGATTGGAGAGGCGGTGATTACAGTGGAGATAGGTACAAACTCTGATCGAAACTTGTTGTGGTTTCAGGGTGTAATACCTTGAATTGAAGAATGTTTCAGATAGTCTTGTCTTCTAGATGGGAGATTATGAGCTCCGGTTTCTGCGAGACGTGGTCTATATAAATTATTTTTCAAGTAATAAAAAAAAATATTGTATGTATTTTGCCAAAAATACTTTTTTTGGAACGACTGATGAAGTTGATTAATTATTTTTTTATTACAAACATTTAGACAGTGAATCTGTGTGATTTATAACAGAAAGTTCTAATTTGAAATAAAAAGGCGACGAGAAAAGTCTAAAATATTTTTAAATTTACGTAACGCAGTTAATCTGATTTAATATTCACAATGACAAATACTAATAAAATAATAAAAATATTACTTATGCGTCAGAATCAATTAAGTATTACTATGTAACTAGTAAAAATTTTTTCACTCTAAGAATTTCAATTGCAATATCCAGAATATGTTTCTTTACTCGGAAGTTTAGGATACTCTGGATTTCATTGCGGACTTCATTTCGGCGCGTTGGCCGAATGGTCTGACCATTCGCCTCCCACCAATACGATCCGAGTTCGTATCCCGGAGGGGTTGATCCCCGGATTTTCGCATGTGGGAATCGTGCCGGACGATGACGTTGGTCGGCGGGTTTTTTCGGGGATCTCCCGTTTCCCCCGCCCATTAATTTCGGTGCCGCTCCATACTCACCTTATGACACCCCTCACCAATGCTCTAGACTTAGCGCTGATCAAAATTTCTCACAGTAGAGTGTTATGATATCCCCCTCACCCGTAGTTCCCCTGCTTTTGGGAATGTCTATAGGCACTCACTGGAGCAAGGAAGGTAATCTTAGTCGCGTGCCCAGGTTTTTCGAATACCCCAGGAATTAATATCAACCTGCAATGCTATTTAAGGTTTTAAAATGACGGAATCAAAAAATGCTACATCCATAGTGCAGTCTTTAAATGTATGATACTTATATGTGCATAAAATATTAGCTTTACTGGTTGGCCGAATACCCATAAAATTCCAACACAGGTAAATTTACTTGGGGTAAAACAGCAAACACAAAAAATATTAAATTTTGGCTGCTTTACCCTACCCTCGTGAATTGTCATAAGAACCTTATATGTTACGGAAAGAAGAGTAGAAGAAAAAATATATATTATCCAACAAAATGTTTGTTCGCTGAACAATTTGTGAAAAGCGTAACAAATTGGTTTTGTTGGTCTAAGAAAATTCATGTATAACGGGACTAAAGCATCATATTGAGGTAACAAAGTCAGCCAGGCAACCATATATTTGGTTTATTCAATGTTTACACGACTGTACCGCCAAATATGAACACAAATACGGTTGGCTTAACCAAACCTTTTTCTTTATGTACAATCTAGAAACTGGAGCCATACTGGTTTCATACCACTCACTTCCTCACTTCCCACCGCGTTGATCGGGTTCGATACCGGCAAAGGTCGATCCCATTTTTACCCAAGTGAGCAGCGTGGGGAGGGTTGCTATTTGCTTCCGGATTTCAAGAGGTGCTACATTTTCTCCCCCCTTTCTTTCATTCTGTCGCTTGTCCATCGTAGGGCTTCATTGGAAATCATTTGTCGTGCTTGGTATAGGCTTATGAGCGCCCGGTCCAGATGTGTACCAAAAAATTTGTGTGGTCCACTGTCCTCTGGTATCCTCTTCATTATCTATTTTAATTACTCTACAAACTTGTATACACAGGGTGACCACCATAAATGTTACGAAAGTGATATAAAATGGAAGTTTACAAAAAATATTGCTTGAACGTTATGTGAAAATGTTCGTAGGCTGATGACATTACATTCGATTTGGCGAGAATGATATCAGGTAGGTGCCGTTCATATTCGCAAGTGTTGATCCTGTTCACGAAGATCCCCACACACGTTCACATGTCACCACACTGTGGAGCTCTACCTTCCCATGAAGGCCTCCTACAAGTCGTTCAAAGTATGGGCGTTGTCTCGATACACCCGATCCTTCAAGTACCCCCAAAAATCGCACATGCTGACAATTAAATAATAAATAATCGTCTCGCTTCTACACCCGAGTCACAGTTTCTCACATACGCGTCGTACGCTTTCCATGCGCTATTCAACCAAACACAGCTACTTTCATACAGAAATGGCAATGGGTTACAAGATAACTGCCCACGCTCTCCCCTTCTACGACCCAGCTACGTTCCGTACAAAGCGGTTCATTACCACAATGTTCCTCGTAGTAAAAATGTTATCTAATTAACTTACAATGAAAGGAAAAGTTTTAAAATATCGGAATGGAATATTTCTACATGGCAGGAAAAATTTACAGGCAGTATGTATTGGAACAGAGCGCAAATGTACAAGAAACAATTCTGAATCAAATTTAGTGAAGAATTTAAAATTGTGTAGTGCAATACGTTTTAAAACCTTACGATCGAAGAAGAGCATGTTGTATACAGGATGAGTCGGGAGAAAAGGTATATTCTTTTAGGGGTGATAGTACTGGTGATTCTGAACAAAATGTTTCTAATAAACGTATGCCCTTTTCTTAACGGTTTCAGAGAAACCGAATGAAAACAACAAGGGACGCGATAAGTGCAGGTGACGGTAAATCACGCTACTGTTATCTTAGGTTGTGTGTAATTTTGTACATTTCACACGGTGGCTCTCTGGTGAAGTTGTTTACCTCAGTCTCAGTCCTTCAGTGCTTACCCTAGTATTCAGAACTACAGTGTTGTTACGTGTACAGTGAGTACAGTTCAGTGTAGTCAAAAATGACGCAGGTCTTCACAGATGCAGAGTATGCTGACATATTGTTTGTCTACGATTTCTCCGATGGGAATTCCAGGGCCGCTGTTCGTGAGTATGAATTACGATTTCCTAATCGCAGAGTTCCAAATAGCAATGTGTTTAGCAGGGTGTTTTCAGGATTACGTAACCGTGGTACGTTGCCCAGCGTAAATGTTGTATCCGAACGTCCCGTACAACAAGCTCTTAATGAAGTTGGAGAACATTCTTCAGGTACTAGACCGCAGCCCAACAAATAGCTCGAGACGAATTGCTGCTCAACTTGGTCGCCGAGGTCACCTGATCTTACCCCACTGGATTACTATGTGAGGTTGGCTTAAAAGCGATGTCTACACGCGCAGGGTAGACACAAGAGAGGAACTTCTCGCTCGCATTTACCATGCTTGTGCTCAAGTAAAGCAATGTGCTAGTGAGTTAAGATCAGCAACACAGCAGCTGTCTATCAGAGTAGCAAAATTCATTGAAGTTGGTGGTGGAGTGTTTGAACATGTTTTGTGAGGAAATGTACACAATTAAACAAAACATACGATAACAGTATCGTGATTTACCGTCACCTGCACATTTCCCGTTCCTTGTTGTTCTCATTAGGTTGCTCGGAAACGGTTAAGAAATAGACATATGTTTATTAGAAACATTTTGTACAGAATCACCAGTACTATTATCCCTCAAAGCCAAGTACCTTTCCCCCCCCCTAGACTCATCCTGTAATTATGTGGTTTTTTCACTGTAATAATTTCTAAAGAGCCGAGGCAAAAGAAGGGTTCTATACAAGAGTAGAATGAATAATTGTTATTCGATAAGGACTAAATTTGTTGTACGCATAGTACAAGACATAATGCTTGCAATAGGTTCACGGTAAAGAAAGCAATTTCGAAATCCTGATTATTTGGATCCTCAGCCAATTTAAATCTTCCCGCGATTTGTTGGTTAAAACCAATCGGTGTAAGTAATAAACGAAGTATATTTACTGTACCTCACAGTTATGTTGGAATCACAATAGCGCGACTGATGTGACGCGATGGGTACAGCATGAATAAAACATGATACCTGCCAATCAATATTGAGGCTTTCATGGCTTCAGCGGCACAAAAATCGCGGGTTCGATGCGATTTCCGAACCAAAATTATTTAAATTTCATTCGCGTCACAGACGCAACAAAGCTGATAAAATTATCTTAATTTTGTGTCCAAATGTTGGTCAGGCCGGTCAGTTGGTAGTAAAATGGATTAATTTTTTTTCGAGAGATTAATTTTTTTGTTATTTTAAGTAAATCATAACAATTTTAAGTAGGTGTGAAATCGACTGCTTTCACACATGGGGTTGCCAAGGGCACTTAAAATAAACGGAAATACAATAAAAAATGTAAACATTAATGACTGTTGTAACAGGACAAGTGGTAAGTATGGAGTGGAATTCATAGTGGTGACATAAGTGGTACTTGAAATAAATGATACTTATATCAGTGCATAAGTACACTTTTCAATTCATAGTGCTATAAATAAATATTGCCTGTTGTGATCGCGTCAAGTAATGCTTCATGAAGTATTACGTCAAATAATTACTGCTTAATATCAACTCACAGTCACAAAATAAGTGATACTTTTTTCACAAGTATTCACAATCAATAAGCATTGCTTACCCAAGCATATAATTATTACTTTGTCAAGTCTGCTCCCTAGGTGACTTAAGTAAACGTTTTGTATATAAGGAAAAAGGTTATGTAAGGGATTCCTTCCTTCACACTGATATTTCATTCCACATATTTAACGAAAAGAGACATTTAAAAAGTTAGGCATAAATCGTACATGGAACGAGACGGGGAAAAAATTCAAAAGACACAGTTACTAAACATAACCTCACTTCTCAAACTTTTTTCAAACACTATCATCTTATTTTGGTTCGTTAAAGAAATTAGTATGGTTTTCATATCCCTGGGAACGATGTTTTATTTGTAAATTCTGTTTCAATATTAAGTCAACATTTCGTTACAATTTATCTACATATTATAATGAAAACTTTGCAGATTCAAAATGTTTAAAATCCACCTATAATCGGCCTAGGCCTATCTAGGTCTACAGAATTTGCACCCAGTAAATTTCTACACAATAATATCGGTTTGTTAGGACATACTTATAAAAATAAAAATTATATTTTAATTGTATCAAGCGTCGCCTATAACCTAAAATTTTTTTTCGTCAAGTGGTAGCATGACAGGTTGCAAGCCGACAGAAAACTAATTATGTGATCACAACATTCAATTTTTGTACACAAGATCGTTCACTTTATTACATCATACTCGAGAATCGCGAATATGTTCAAAGTTTGTTCTGTGATAGGTTATGGCATCAGTTGGTTGGCAGAACACGTCCGGCAGGCCATTTATAAAATGTATTCCAAACGCAGCATGAGTTGCTGTAAAGAACATGTTCAGGATGTATAATATAAGAGCATTTCATTTTAAGTCAGTAACAGACGCAATGTTAGGACCAACTTGTAAAAACCAACATTATATTAACTTAACTGAAGGAAACGAACGGACATTTGCTAACATATAACCTAAAAAAGTGTCTGCCAAGTGCAAAGTGTACATAACAATAATATACGGTAGCGGAAGCTTCCCAGTTTTGAATTTGACAGAAAGCTAATCATAAGATCACAACATTAGAATTTGAGTACACTTTACCACTTCATTTACAAAAATTACATGTGCTCGAAGCCAGCTTTGTGATATGACGTTGGGTCAGCAAAATAGGTTCGGCAATAATAAGTGGCATATATGAACGTAAATTTTATAATAATTTACATTCGTACGCAGAATATCAACTGACACACAGTTAAGTAACATATTCTAATAAACAAGTATGCAGCACGAGTTCATGCAAAACGTATTTTTCATCGAGTCGAGTCGTGAATGTAATTTTTTATTTCACAGTTAGCAAACTGCATGGATCCAAAAAATATAACAACACATTTTTGACCTTAGTAGTGTTATTTAATTTTGAACATGTGTTAAAGTAAAAGAAAAATACTTTCTAGTGGAATTGACAGTCAAATGTAACCAAATATTCAATTACTCTAGAGGACTGCTGTAATTGAAATACAAGTTCAGTTGTGTCATGTTAGTACTCATATTGTAGTGACACTTATTTGGTTACTTCATCCAGTACAACTTGGCCTATATAAATAAGTAATGCTTGTTTAAGTTTTAATTCGTGAAGTAGGCGTTTATGAACTCATTGCTGAAATAAGTATTGCTGAGAGAATATGCATTCTTTAACGAAGTAATAATTACTTTCCAAACAATATATAGTGCTTCATCACTCCCATCGCTTCGTGCTACATTGATTCTAGCTTACGTGAGAGAAGTGTTTCGGAATTGGTCAGTTTAGTGTAAAAAGCTTAAAAAGTGTGCATCAGACATGGATATAAACACTGAAAAATTGTTTTGTTTACATTTTAAGTGAGGTGAGATTTATACGGCAATAATATAACTTTTCTTTTGTAAATTTCACACAGATACATAAAAGAGTTAACTGACATTGTTACCACTTGAGGAATTATAATAGACAGTTATTTTAACATAAGGAGATCTGGCCAACGTTGAGACGGTTCCCGTCTTGGAGTTTAAAGTAATTGTTGCGAGCGCTCGTACATGCAAGGATATTGATTAAAGCGCTAGGATGATGTGACTTCGCAAAAGTCTGAACTGATTAAAGTAACGAGATAATGCGGTATCGTGACTGAAGACTATGTCCTTGGACTTGATTAACTTTTGTGTAATTATTCCTTAATCAGTCAACTAATTATTTAACTTGGCATTAATATTTATAAAATGTAACTTTTTTATATTATCTTAGGGTGCCAAATATTGTGTACTAGTAAAGGCTAACTACTTTTTATATTTTAAACGTATATGCCGCATTACTAGAGCGAAGAACTGTCTCCGCGCCAGCTTCTATAGACACTGGCGTGTATGCGTTTTTGTAAGTAAAGGCGATATTACACGGTACCATATTCAGCACTATCCTGTATAAGGTTCGCCATACCAGGTGCTATACCAGCAGGTACGTTAGCTTTAAGTTTTTTTCTCGCATGGCTTGGCAGTTTTCATACCAGGTTAGGTAATAGAACCTGTCCCATTTTCTGGCCCAGGTCCCGTACCGGATTTCGTAACAGACCAATCATGATGCAGTATCGGAATGTGGAGTGCTTCACATTACAAGTGCATGAAATATTGTAAGGAATACAAAAATATGTCATCATAGCTAGAAATTGCGTCAATTAGGTTTAAAATAATTCGAACTTCTTCAAAACAACTTAAATTTAAATGCCAGTGACGCGTGTTTATTTTAATTACTGCTTCAACATATTCCAAAAACTTAAAATGTTACCAAGACAACAGTAAAATATTTCGAAAATTAGTACAACTTTACATAGTTAATTTAATTACAACTATTAAAGCTACTTCTCTTATTGGTGTTGTGGTTAGATCATTTGGCTTTCAAATCACTCATTTGATTTTATTTATGCTTTATTTTACTTTAATTTATTAACTTATAAGTGTATTTTTATATACGCCTTCAAGAAATAAATGTATTGTAGAAACAATTACAAGCCGACAAAAATTATACAATTTTCTTTTCTTTCCTTACATTTTCTTTATATTTTTTAACATTATTACTTTAATAGTTTCAATGTCAAAATACGACACAAATAGAATATTTACCTTTCAAAAAGTAACTACGCATTCTTAAAATATACCGAGCTGTACCAACTTCTCTCGTGTCACAAAACAAAATTTCCGCTATCACAATAAAAAAAATTACAGAACAGTCTAAGGATGTTTGTGTCACTAATGGCAAATAACAGGCGGCTCACATTGCCTACACATAACAACAGTTCATATATATTGTATTTATGTACGTTACGAATTAGATACTTCTGGTAAACACGTAAGTTAATATGAAATACTAACAGAAGCTGATTATTTTGGTTATCATATAACTGTCTCTTGTATATCGAAAATTGTGTTATTTGTGATACTATCGACGATGCATTATTTTTACGTGCTTGACGTTATTTATGCTGACACAAAGTTTTATTCTACACGCAAACACCATTTCAATATCATTAGTTTCCAGCAAAACTTACCATATCGATGGTGCTGAACTGCAACATCGTATGCTGAAACAATGCCATTTCCCGCATACAGCAAACTTGTATGTCACAGTTATACCTATATATTGATTAATATGTGAGTTACATAAATTTTAATTTATGGTATTTTATGGTAAAGATGTCTGAACAGTTACAAAGAGATGTACTGTGATTACCATGTTTTTAAAGTGCATTTGCCTGTCCTAAGATACGAAGTTGCAGTTCAACTCCATCGATATCTAGGTGGAGCTGCGCGAACGTCGGCCATTTGCACGCGCATTGACATTGCTTACATCCAGTGACGCTAGCCACTATCCTTTAGTAGTCAAATACCTGACCAGCCTGTATATCAGCTTTTATAGCCGCTTGTGTGGCGGCGTTTATAAATGCCACGTAGGTGAACAGCTATGATAACAGGTAGCTTATAATATGGCCTTATATACGTTTAAGTAACGAGTCAGATTCCATGTCAACGCACAAACTAGCCTACGTAACGTTATAAGTTAGGAAGTGTTTGCTACTGGGCCACTGTAGCGTAAGCGACGTTTAGGACGAGAAATGCTTACACGCCAGGCATGCACAGAGTACAGGTCAGGCAGGTGAAAGTGTACATAGTGTGTGTTGTTCATACGGACTTTAGCGAGCACGGTGGTTACAATGAGTAGGCCTACCTTGCGGACGGGCTAAAGTCACATGCTAGATGGCATTAATTGTGATCTAGATGGAGCCCTGGTAATATTTAGATGTGGGTGTCGCGCTTCCGATGAGTATGCTGTATGGGCCATGTCAGACACGGATTAGATATTAAGTGGACGGCTCGCAGTCTTCCTGAGGAATTATGCTGGAGTTTTCAGTCGTATGCGATTTGCCAGTCGAGTGGTATTTGGCGTACGATTTTTTGTTTTCGCATGCACGAACCATGCGAATACGATCGTGTACGACTTGACCATTCGCAATGTCAGGTGAGTGGTCGGAATCTAATTTACTTGGCTGTGTCGCATACGATTGAGTTATGAAAATTGCAGAGTGGGTGGAAGTATCATTCTTGTAATATTTAAGTAGGGTTATGTTTTGTAGAAATATTCATTTTCTGCCATTTTGCCATGTGAACATAAAGAAACAATTAGTGTTTAACGAATCTGGACGCACATTGTCCTTGTTTATTGCTCTGATTGTGGTACCAAAATAAATAAAATGAACTAATAATGAAAATAATGTTTAAATGTTACGTCAAGAGTGCTGTGGCACCACAATTATATGCAAATTAAATAATACTGACATCTTTGCGAGTCCATAAGGAAAAATAAAGTGCACAAAATTCACGTACACTCATTAGGCTATAATACGTCAGATTCAAGTAAATTTATTAAGCCTTCAAATGCTTGCTCATAAATATTACCAACCGTGTTTGCACGGACGTTCGTTTTAACACAGTATGTACCATAGAGGTGATAACACAAACTACTGAAATAGTGAGCTCTGATTGGCCAGTAAAATGAGAGCAAGGTAACCACCTAACAGAGTTACATTTCTTTTCTAAATCCTTCGGCCATACGACTAGACAGTACGGAATGCTGGGAACGAAATCGCATGCGACTAGTTTAACGTCCAGAATACCAAATCTCGAACACACCAACTCGCATACGATAACAACCATTCAACTGAAGTCTCAAGCTGAAATCACACGACGCAATAAACATGCAATTTACGTGCATATGCTAAAATTGCATTGCATGTCAGACACAAAATTCTCGGAATAACACATGCAATGCAAACGACGACGCAATTTGAGAGCGTAGAACAAGATCTATATTTCTGTGCAATGCCTTGCAAATTGCGTGAAACAAGAAATGTGATTGGCCGTTTCAAGTAGAGTTTTCGGGGGCTTTACTGTACCACGTAAACAAAAAACCCGGTGTTGCACAACACAAAATCGCCTAAATTTCATAATTGAAATTTGCGCGATAGTGCTTTAAAGGCTGTGGCTGCAAATGTAAGGATCTCACTTTCCTCGTCCTCGTCCTCGCATCCAGCACACAATTTACTCACTGATATGGTTTTAAAATAATTCCAATGCGATAGGCCTAGGCAACAAACTATAGTTTGACGGAAAAATAAAGAACTGCGCATATATTGCCTTGAGAATTGCTCCATGTAGAAAGTGGACATGGAGCGAATGAGAGAGATTTCATTGCAATTATTGCGCAGTTGATAGCATACAATGAGCTGCGTAATCTGTAAATTGCGTCGTGTGATTCCAGCTTCATAGCCTGGCAAGTCGCACGATTTCTAGTATAAGGCCCCTGGGGACGTAATCAAGTGCCTGTTCGCTAAAGACGTTGTGTTTTCAAAACACATGTAATGTTGCAGTTAAGAAATAAGTTGAGGCTAATTTACGGTACGAGTGGCAGGCCATAGAACGGCACTGGGCAGGCGAGAGGACGTTCATAAAATTCTGTCGTTTGCTAGTGGGAGTGACTGCAAAAAGTTTTGCCGGCCGTCTTTGAAGGTGCTTACCGTTTTTCGCCCGCCCGTTAAGTGGGGAGTGTTAGAATACTTTTGTGTATTTTTCAATTTTGAGCCGTAAAATTTCAGTTGTACTATCGAAATTGTTTCTTTGACAAGGCACAGGATATATTCTTGATAAATTGCTTGACATAAATAATGGAAACTTCCATGAATTTGACATGCAGAGTCATTGCAAGGTAATTATAGGCTAACTTTCAAGAATTTCCTGAATTCATCATAAATATCTTCTATGCCATAACATTGCAATATTTACAAAAACTATCTTCCATTGCACAAGTACTAATTTTTCTTAAATCGTAAAAAAATGTTTTAGCCCGTTAAAGTTTCAGATCTTATTGTGTTTGTTGGATTGTTTTCCATTTGCTTGATTTTTTCTCTTCGTCAATATTGCGTGGTTTGAGCTGTGTCTACACATACAATTATTGATAAGTATCTGAGGGTGGTTTGTCAGAATATGTTAGCGAGTGATGAAAGGCTTACAGTAAAAATAATTAGATACGCTAATTTACGTTTCTGTGACTGTTTTCACAACAGTTCTTACAGCACCATATTGACATAAATTTGGCAAATAAAGTTTTCTCGCGTAATGTTCACTTGAAACTTGTGCCGAATTTAGTACGAATTTTATGAAATTTCTTATATGTGAATTTACTTGAGCCATAATGTTGAATTTTGTTTGGAACATGCGGCATTATCCACGCCTTTTCGGGCAGATAGCCTCAAGACTGCACAATGCCTTAATACCTTAGGGTGCATAAAAACATCCTAAGCTCTGCCCAATCGTGAAACATTATCAGCTAGTAGCAACAGGTCGTGAATAATACTGTATATACACGTTTTAGGCTTTACGTTTAAACTCTGGCGAGGTTGCGGATAGGCGCAACTGAATTCAACAAGCCAAGAGCAATGTTTGCTTGCCACCTCTGTTCAAATACACTTGCGGCACACACAGTTCCTCTGAACTACCAAGTAATAGCATACAATTTAGTAATCTGTCGCTAAAAGCAACTGGTGGCGTGGGTATTAGGTAAACGTCTGAAACAGCTATTATAAATTTATCACGCCCGACGAACAGCGCTTCAGGTCCAATATGACGCGTCCATATCGCTCGGTGTCGTAAGTCCTGGCGGGTCGGTTCCGATGGCCGAGAAAACAGAATGTAAGGCATATCATACTGACGCTCGATCCTGGAGCACCGTCTCAGGACGTGCGCTCTTCCCTCTTGGTGCTCCTCTCCCGGGTACAAGGTACCTCCTGGCATATCTCCAGGTTTGACTCGCCTCCCTTCGTGCAAGTGGCTCGGTCCTGCCCTGGAGTAACCACGCCTCTGTTGCACGACACACGCAGCGTAGCTCGCCGCGGACATGAACTTTTCGCGAATAGAATTTTGCCCAAGTTTGTTTCAGTGCTTATGTGCACATCTACAGTTCTGATTTATAGTCAGTGATTGGATGTTTTCTCTCACATGTTTCTTGGGGTTCTAGCTGCAAATAACATACATGTGATGTCGCAGTAACCTTACTGTTGTTGGCACAGTCTAATAAGAGAAGTCACTTCACAAACACACGCTGCCAATAACCATGCAGCAACGCTGCAGATGTGCACGTAATACACTGGAAAATACTGGGGCAAAATTCTTTTCGCGAAATGTTCATGTCTAACAATAACTTAAATCGTTAATAGTATTCTTCTAAAAAAGTATATGAAATTATATATCATTGTAACGTGCTTGGTAAATTACACACAACACTATAATAAATTTTAAGAAAGATCAAACTAGTTCAATGAGAACTTGCAACAAGACATAATAACAAGGTTGCTAAGGAAATTAAAGTGAAATGCAAGCCTACTGCCAGCTCCATTCAGACTTTCAGTAATTAAAATCAGCACGTTTTTAGTGCAGAAATAATTTGAGTGAAATACATGATTTCCACAAGCTGAGTCAGGCTTGCAACAAGTTTCATGAGCAAGTTCAACATGCCAATATAAATAAATTGGCTTGTAGGATTGCCGCAAGCTTAATTTAAGATTGCAGGATTTTCGCGAGACAGATTGCTCAAATTCAAGTGAATTTAAAACAACTTACGGCAAGCCGGCATGCTGTCTGATAAGACGGCATTTTGTGCGTGGGATGAAGCATGCCTCTTCAAACAGCAAGAGACCCATTTCAGTCTTGGTGGACTTTATAATTGTACATTTGCGAGGTAGCTTCATACGTGCCCTATATTTCGTAACATGCAGAATATACAAAAACAATTTTGAAATACACGGTTCTGATTTACTCTTTTACAGTAACTTCCTTACCTTAAATAATAAAATGTTTGAATTGAAATTTTTGAAAAATCGAGACATATCTTGTTAGCATTACACCATTAAAATGTTAAATTACAGTTCATTAAAGAAATGGTAGTTTCAGTTCATGCATACAAAATATTTTACATCCGATATCCAAAATTTATGTAAGACTGTACTCATTACTATTCTGTGGACGTTAGCTTACGGTTTGTACATCGCAGGTGCGATTTGGATAACTACCATTAACTTTGCTACGTCAGACAGTTAGTATAACATAGGAATAAGATATCTGGTAAATAATTTAACAAAATATTTATGTTTAAATACTCACCCTATAACTACAATTGTAAAATCTAGTAAGTTCCATCCGTTTCGCAGATATGCTCCAGGATGTGCAACTAACCCGTATGCGACTATTTTCATAACACATTCCACAGTGAAGATTCCTAAAAACACATTTTCGATCTTTTCCTGAAAAAGAAAACTACAGTTAGCAAACCATTTCCCTTTGTACAATATAAATTTACATATTTACTTTAAAATTAAAAAATCTATTTTATTGAAAATTTAAATCTCTGTTAAAATTTATAAACAGCATAACTTTTGTATGTACTTGAGTGCCGTTATATAGTTACTACACTCGACGTTACAAAAATCGAACCTATAGCAATACCAATTACAAATAAGTTTTAACCAAAGTTGATCAAAGGTAAGAGTACAATGTTTGTTGTTTAGTGTTTCAACTAACAACACGTTTGTCTTTAAGGAAGATCATTGGGACGTAAGTTTACAGCCAGAAACAGACAATAGAATAAACTAAAACACTAAAAAACATTGCTTAATGCAACTGAATAAGTTATTTCTCAAACGACACGTGTAACAATGACCACATTTTGAGAAAAATAAAAAAACTGTTTCCTGCGTTAACATCAAACAAAATGTTCTGCGATGAATACGTGTATAATATTCAAAGTTTGTTTAATGACGATAAAATAACTAAAATGGCAATACTGAAATTAAGAAAAATTTTGATTATTTACACATGTGCTCTTTCTGTTATACACCACACTGCTTTTAGGGTTCATTCACATCCAAAATGCAAGTTAAATGGCATAACATCACATATTAGTGAATGTGAACAGTCTTATTACGTTAACAAAAGAAAGAAGCAGACACATTTACAATTAATCTTCCTTCGAATCGAGAGCATGTGAAGCAAGTCCCTGGGTTACAGGTCAGTTAAAAATGTTGTGATAGAAGTCCTTGTACCCAGCAATATAGTATTTCAGCTTCATGAGGTCTCGAATCTTCTTTGCATTGATGGGTACCCACCCCTCAGGGTAGGCTTTCACAGTTGTCATAGATGGTTCCAAGTGTGACATTCCGAAGCTGAAGTTGCTCTGTAGCAGACCATTAATGAATGTTAGTGCCACCACCTTTCCTTTGGTCTTCTGGTTGTAGTCAAACTGTATGTATTTGGATAACATGAATGCTTACCATTGAGCTCTTGGCGTGCCACCACCTATAGATTTGTCTGAAAACGCAGTTTTTTTAAATTACGTTGTCCACCATGTTTTGAAAGAGAGGATTTCATTGGTTGACATATTGTGAATGGAGAATCTACCTGTAATACTGGGACGGGAAAAGAGTTCTGCATGCTGTTCAGAGGTGTAAATGCGATCTGTCCACCTGATCACTCTTCTGATGCATCCAAAATCGTGGTCACACGGCAGGAATGATGGTCCACGCACAGGAAAATAATGTATAATGCTTTGAAAACGTTCATTGTCACAATGACTGAGCAAAAACCTAACTACAGTGTGGTTTTTTGTTTTGTCCTGCAGCACCATCATTCAATAATATAAGTTTGTTAACTGAACAAGGACGTTGCTGAATGTACATCCATAAAAAGGTGCACACTTTGTCGGGAAATTTCTTGCCGATTCCTTCATGATAAATATACAGATCTCATTTGTCAGTTTTGAGGTTATGTATGCAGAATATGTTAACCCGTAACTTGTGTAAATAGAATATCTTTTGCATTGGTATTAAGGGGAGTGGTTAATTTCGCATTAAATCAATTGCCATGGCCACCGTTTGTTGATCATTATTACGAGAATCAGTTTCCAAAGCAAGTAAAACTTTTAAGCACGTCATTTGTGTACAATCTGTTCTACAGCAACATTACGTATTGCATTCTCTGACCGGTTCTGGTCCTTCATTTTTAGTTGAAACGTTTCGCACGTAGAACTCACGTCCACTTGTGGCCTTCCGAAAGAGTAGTTAAAATATTCTTGGAAATACTGACGGAAAAATTGGTATTTCACCTTGTTTGCACATTCAGGATGATTCTTTATGAACATCTCGTGCATCGTCTTTATGTTAAGCCTAGCATCCAAATACTTTTTTTTATTTTCCTCCATAGCGAGTAATTTAAACCTCGTATTTTGAAATGTGGCTATATATTTTGGAGCAGATGTCTCCACTGATGGCATTACCACTTCTACCCTGACATCTCAAGTCACGAGGGCATTTCCTGGACACCAGCAAATCACATATTCGACGAACTCTAGCTACAGTTATTCCGTATATCTTTAGTAACATGTTCTTGCACACAGATTGCAATTTTCCATGTTATAATAAAAAATGCTCCTTGGTTATTATATTACTAGTTGCCACTTCATACTGCTTCTAAAAGCATTATAATCTGAACCAGCCTGTGTTTCCCCCCCCCCCCCCAACAACTTTTTTTGGGTGGTTTACTTTCAATAAGGTCCTGCAAGTATGAATCTTGCACATTTTTACTCTCTAAGGAATAAAAATAGTCCCACAAATACTTCATGGTCTTCTCTGAAACATTTTGATAACATTTAGCAGAACATCTACACGGATATGTTTCTTGCTTTTTAGCTGCGACAGCTTTGCCTGAATATGACTGATAAGGTTGTACTTTAACCCTCGCATGGCTTATAACAATTCTCTTGTACGCACTAGGATTAACTACACCTTTCCTTCTCTTCACCGGAAGTTTGTCCCCGCTGCTGTTATCAGAATCATTGCACATTTTTAGAATGTCCAACAAATAATGAATGTTAGTTGGGAAACACCTGTAAACTATAGAAAACACATCTGAATTAAGGTTACAAATACATGCTAATAAATACAAAAAGAAAAGGGGAGAAGCAATGTTGCCAAACTGAGGTGATATGGCCAGTAAAATTGCCTTGACACTATTTTTATGTAGGTTTTATTTGTAAATGTTAAACAGTTTTAATAATTAAGTATACGGTATTGTAGATAGCAAGATATTCATGACCACTTTAGTAACAACAATATGAAACCAGGAAGCAAACAATAACACTAAAAAAAGGTAGTCCCGAAATGTCTGTATACGTTGTATTGCGGAAATGTCACATGTAGATCACATTAGATCACATGTGTTGTTACTGCAACACTCGTAATATTTTAGTGTATTTTTTACTGGATTTTATGGCACATGTGGTATTTCTGCCCCCATCGAGTCGTCTTTGCGTCCTGTATGCCACTGCAGGTCTAACCCAAAACACCGACAAAAATGTCACATGTGTCGTTTCAGAAATAACCGATTCAATTATATAGTGCAACCCCCTTGCACTAATTATTGCTTCTTTACGGTCATGGGTTTAGACCAGACATGACGGTTGACGGCTGGGAAACTAGGGTTATCACGTTAATCCTTTCAACAACAGTGGTCGATAATATTGATGACTTCCCCCCCCCCTCCTTCTATTCTGAATACAGGAACCCTATCTCAACACACGTACGCCAGAGCGACTATTCAGCTAGTCAAATGCCACGCAGGCGACGAGACAACATTTGTGGTAAATTCCTCCTTCCCCCACGGGAAAACCGCTGGTAACAACGCTGAGCGTTTATTTTTGCCAAATATGAAGTCAGTTCAACTTCGTAGGAACTGGCGCGTGAATGTTCTGCACATTTAACTTTACACGGAAGTAAAAGTATAGTCATATTTCTGTTACAAGACAACAATACAGTTTAGTTGTTGGTACTGTCGTAATTGTTCCTACAAATCACTGTTCTGTAGAAGCAACAGTATGTTTTGCACGAGGGTAGAAATTCTTTGCACCTTCTACAGAACGGATTGTTTTGTGAACAGTCTAAACAGTAGCTACAACTTTACAGGATTGTTGTCCTTAATTTAAGAGATGAATGGTACCTACACAAGTACATTCTTTCAGTGCAGTCTTCAATTACAGTTAACAGGGTACACAACTTTGCACTATCGCACACCGCACTGCAAGTCACATGTCCTCTTCTTAAAACTACATCCTCTCTAGACTTGGAATTTAGTCCGCTCCCATTTACAAATATCCGAGATGTATCATACCCTACTGAGCACCGCCACCTGATAGCTCCAAGTGACCAAGTCAAGCCCGATAAATAGTTCATCTAACGCAACCGTTGGAAATGAAATTAATTAATTATTTATATTTTTTACTTAGATATTTTGTCTCAGACATACGCATACCGACACCGTTGTATTGCCACGAAAGTGCAAGCTGTGTAAAGTCATTAGATAATGAACATTTTTGTGTAAAAAAAAATTGGTTTTAAAATTGGGATTATTTTATTTTTCAGACATGTGTGACGTCACTCTAACGAATAGGTATTATTCCTAAGGATACGAGTTAAGTTGTATCATTCTCGAGTCGAGGACTACAAGCAAAGTTATGATTGTGCGTAGACAATGAACGACGAGTGATCATATAATTTATAGCTTCGCCTTTCTGAGTTTTCTCAGAATTATCTTTAAAAGTATTAATTTATTTTTTGTTAAATTTGTTAGTAACGATATACTGTTACGTAGCGTTTCTTTCTGCCTTTCTTGTTCACAATTATCGAGCACGAAGTCCGATCAGTAGCCATCATGCGTGGCGAGACTAACATCCCCCATTTCGACCACAGTCTAAAACTATTATTATTTAACAACTAATTAAATGTGATATTTATGTATGTTATTTTATTAATTTTACTTTCGGATTTTGTAGGTATTACAAAAAAAATTAAGATATACACAAGTGATAGGTTTCAAGTAGTTCTCTCTCTCTCTCTCTCTCTCTCTCTCTCTCTCTCTCTATATATATATATATATATATATATATATATATATATATATATATATATATATATATATATAAACTGAGTATATCACGGGACGTAATGTGTGTAAAACAGTGCATAGGAATGAAAAAATATTCAATGTTCAGTACTTTTAAAAATGCTATCATGTTATACAGTTGTAAACCCTTAGCCACACCACCTTGTGGGGAAGATGAGGACATTAAAAATCTAGAAAATAACCCCACCTTTTATTACAGATACAAATTTTCCCGAAAAAGTACGTAACTTTTGTATTTACCATTTTTTTTTTGTTGCTTTATAGATGACCCTGTAACTGACAGAAGTTTAACTGAGTTAAAAAATACGGTATTATCTCTAGAACACAATGCATTAGATAAACAAAATAAAAACGGACATATTCAGTAATTAGTACAACTTGTTTTAAAGCCAGTCTCCTTGCCATCCACTATAGTGGTTCTTGTTTGATTCAGAGTTAGTGCTCACAAATGTTGCCGATTCGCGATTGGAATGAATCGACTCAAACGAGAAGCATTTCCAGATTTTTTTGTTCAGATATGCATTGAATCATGTTGTGCGCTGTTACATCATTATAAACGTCACTTTTTATGTAACTCCACAAATATAAGTCTGTCAAAGTTAGAACCGGCGATCTTGCATACCAAATCACTGGATCGCCTCTTCCAATCCACCGACGAATGTGCACACGATATAATATTTTCCGTGCTGCTACAGAATGAAGCGCTGAAGAACCATTATGTTAAAACCACATTGTTGCAAGTCCAAGGGAAGGTCTTCAACAATACTGGAAGATCGTACTCCAAGAATATTCGCTATTTATCTCAAATTAAATTGCTATCCTATGGAATGGGCACATTCCACGGCCGCTGACGTTCAACTTTCCGTTATTAGTGTAGGTTTCTACACATAAATAACGCATGTTGTGTCCATTAACCTTACCGTGGTTTCGTAAAAGTTAACTCGCCAGTGAACAATCCTCAAGAAAGAAATTGAGATTCTGTCTGTGTTTGCTGAAGCGACCACTGGCAAAATGTTACTCAGTTCTGGAAATCATTGGCATGAAGTTCCTGAGGCAGGGAAATATTACGGATGATATTTTATAATTTTAAATTTTGACAAACAATAGTCTAAATCCTTATTTGTGTCACAATTGCCGAGTTCTAATGTGCGGGTTATGATAAACTACAACTAACATCGCAATTCATTATTCTCTAGCAACTGTTCTTGGACGTCTTACTTTGCCTTGGTTGTATAGTTCCTTCGGTGGAATAATATATTATCGACATTCGTGCCACTTACTACATGTATGAAAATCATACATATTTTCTCTTCTTTCGTTATAGCCTAATCCCAAGTAACAACGCAGTTAGTTTCAGGAACGTATCATTTGCATAATGAACTAACGAATGTTTCAAAGCACCTTATCAAAGTTGACTCCCCGACCACTACACCTTAAGACTATATGTCCCCCGTGTATAGTCTGAATCTCTGCCGAGTGATGGCAGCACTTTAGGGACCAAAATGTTCTACATAAATAACTTCACAACCCTTGGACGGATTTTAAGTAGGCAAACGGAATTGTACATCGTAATACCATACTAATGTAGGTAATTAGGTGGCATGTCGTTTAAATTATCCAATACAGTAATTTGTGAAGATATAATTTCAAAAACCTATTTACTTTAAAAGTCGCCTTAGAGGAACATGTCCATTAGTTAGACGAATTCAACCCAGTTTGCAGAATTTGAATAAGTCAAAAAGTTTTGATGGAAACAGTTAATAAGATATACACTATACTGTGTCAAGCGCGACCAAGGCCGGCCGCGGATGAGCCCGCCAGAGCTCTCATCTATCAGCCGTTCCGCGCCGGCTTCTTTATCATCAGTGTCTGCTAGTGTGGTCAGTTTTGTGTTAGGATGCCTGGTGATTTTAGACGTTATCCAAGTGTTCAAGACTCTTATAATATTCATGCGAATTACATATGATGACTAAGCAACTGTAGCGCAGTCGGTTGGCACGCCGGTTTTCGGCGTGAAATGTTGTGGTTTTGACTCCTGGGTAGGCACCTGAGTTATTTGGTTAGTTAGTTTGTAAACAAAATATACGTATAAACATGTCTAATTACTTGAGCTATCGACTGGACGTAAAATACCAATGAAATAAAAATACAGGATAGTTTCCGATTGCTCTGAAACAACGGAATAAAATTACAAAGCAAGACTAGTTTCTCGGTACCTCACAATTTTGTGAAAAATTTTGTTGTGGTAATACTGACAGACGAGTACAGATTTGCACGCCTGTACGTCTGTGTTCGTGCGGTAAGAAGTTATATAGCCACTTCACTATGTTTGCGGCCTGTATGCCTGTTCAGTGTCTGATATGTTCTTTTACACTGTCATGCGCGTATTACTTACCTAATTCACATTGTACAAATGATTCACTCGTGCTTGAACTCTCCGCAATATCTATTGGCATGTTAGATATGTAACGTGCGTGCTTGCGGTAGATGTTGGTTCACTATACATGGGAATATAAATCGAATTGAAGTGTTTAAACATTTTCAGAAAGCATCCAAGATACATTGGTACGCTTACGAGTTTCTGAAGTGACGAATTGTAAAAATCAATACGTATATAATATTTCGATCATACAACGCGAAATACGGATTATGTAAATTGATATTTTGTTTGCCAATGAAGAAAAGTAAAAAATGTCGAAATTAGTGCAAAACAACAATAAACCTTGACTAATAGGACGATAGTACGATTTATCACTAAATTGCATTTAAAATAAAAAAATTATAGGATTGGAAAGAGAAGTTAAGAAAAACACTGGTCAAGTTACACACGCGTATGTCTGCTAACCTCTGTATGTGATAAGTCATGCGACGACTGGGTTTGTGAGAAAGGCGGAGAAGGCGGTATAAAGGCCTTAATCACTATACATTTCAAGGCCGCAGCAATTGAAACAGGATAACACACGTCCTCTACCCCCCTCAACCCTCAGGCAGCAAACCACCACGTAGCAACTTCAGCTTGAGCTAACAACCACATCCATGTTCAACACGCCAATGAGAATGCTGCTGTAATTCTACATCTTGTTTAGGTTTTATTTATTGTATGTACAGCTATTGGTGCCACCCACTTGTAAATGCATAGGCGGCAGCACGACAAGAGGCAGTATCCACATACAGGATATGGATGTCCCTGTCATTCGTATCGTCGTTTGTAGTTAGCTGAACAAGTAATTGAATGCTCCTCCTTTATTCATAACAGAGATATATGATATGTGCGTTTACAGTTAGTAATCAAATTAATTATGCGCCGGAATGGAAAATACTTACAGATACTCTGTGAAAGGAAATAATGTACTACGGCTGTCCTACAAAAGAAGAAAACCTTATGTGAGGAAGACGCTTACGGAAAAACAAGTAATATGCTAACGTTTCTTGTACTCAGGTTTTGCAGTCTTATATATATATATATATATATATATATATATATATATATATATATATATATATATATATATATACACACTGTTCACGATAAAGTGATCACTAGACGCCCTCGTTACACATTTATCTCAACAAATTCATACGTATTCTTCGACACTTCGACAGTTTGCATGTAACGTGTACATTTTTAGTTCAAAAAATATGTGTTTGAGGAAAAGGATGTTTATCATTAGTGGCATATATTCAGACCTGATGCTAGGTTCAATTTACCGATGAAATAAGTATAAGGATGGCTGTATTTAGTTTTATATTCATTTTACCTTTCTTTTTCTTACCATTCCAAGTGCTGATAATACAGTGTTAGAACCCAGGCTTCTGGGGATATCGTCACAAACAGCGCTTATCCTTGCACCTCTTCAAGTAGCCAACCAGTCGAGTGTAAAGCCGTGACAGGAAAAGGAGGAAGAAAGGAAAGGTTGTCTTTACCGGCAAAAAGGATAAAAAAACAATACCTTGTGGCCAAGTAAAATGGAGGATACAGAATAAAGAAATGTGTGAGATTGATGCTTACTCATTTGTCAGTATAACAATAATAATTTTTTCTTCGTGCGTATAACTTTCTGATATTGCCAGCCTCTATAGCGAAGTCGGTAAGGCGCCGGTCTACGGTGCGAAAGGGCCCCGGTTCGAATTTGGACGGGGCATGGATGATGTGTTGTCCTTCCCCTCATTTCACCCTCATCGGATCTGAAGACCTAAGGCCGTAAAAACCTCTTACCTCACTTTTTATATATAGAGGTACCTAATGTAGCAATTGTTTAGTTATTTATTTAATTGGCTAATTACAGGAAACAAGCCTTGGTTTTATCAACACCACAAAGGGAAAATGGCTGTCAAACCCTCACCAATCGATTCAATCAGTGTAACTGTCCAATGCGGTTCAGATTTACGAATGCTTCCTAGCGAACATACAGAGTTTGGCACCAAGAGGTATGTAATACAATGTTGAGGTTGATGTATTTGTTAATATAGGGGGGAAATATTACGCGATCAATGTTATTAGTAGACCATGGTGTCTGAGCGATTAAATCGCTCGCCTTCCGCCTAGGCGATTGGGTTCAATCCCCGGCCATGGAATACTTAGGAATACAGAAGTGGAATAGCCGGTAGGCCAGCGAACTCAGTCACACACGCCAGAAATATGGCTTTCCTAGCCAGCAACATGGCGGAAACACCTACTGCCAATCAACGTGAGGCAGCTGCTCTGATTATCGGCAGCCAGGCCAATAGGAAACCTGCCGTAACATGCAGGAGCCAAACAGACGATGGGCTGGCATCAACGGTCTCGGGGAAACCAATGAGCGGCGAAGTTCGCCAACATCAAACAAGCCGCCACGTCATTTCACGTCTGTATTACAATTTATTCTGTGCTCGGCCAGGTAAATCATACCTTACGATGTCGCCGATGGGCGGGTTTTATCGGTGTTCTCCCATTTACCCCACCCCTTCTTTTCGAAGATACTGTACACTAGTACCATTTATACTCTTCGGCACTCAAAACTTTTGCCTACAGTGCCGTAGAACCTACTTCACTTGAATTTTATGTCTGTGCGTATCAGTTACGACAATGAAGTACTACATAATCAGAATAGGTAAATTGCAGGTTGTAATGAGATTTCAGATGAAAATGTCATTTTATTTTTACTCTCTTTTTACTCTGTTAATTTACTTTGTGTAATGGAGATGTGTAAGTAAATGTTACTAATCAGTGATGAAAGACTTAATTTCAGAGAAATACTATAATAATTTTATTAAATTATAAAAGCCCCTTTAGTCTTTGTTAACCTGATCAAAATTAGACTTAATTTTAATAAGCATAATTTTATTTGGAATTTTAATGGCTATAATTTCAGCTCTGCTATGACTGAAAGTACTGGAATATTCAGCAGAATATACAGTTGAGGAATTTTAACCAGTATTACCGGAGATTGCTTGCTCCTAGCATAGAGAGTTTTTCGAATTCCTCTTTGATGATTGTTTGAAGTGACGCTATCAGCGGCGTCCTTTTAGTTTCTTCCCGACTCCCACGCGAGCGAAACTTATGCGGCAGGCGATTTTCTCTGACGCCTGTTTCTGCCACCGTCGTAATTTGAGGGACTCGAGGGAGCCGAGTCATAAAATAGGGAACTAGACTATTAAAAGTGTTGAGCCATTTTATGAAGAGGCTGTGTTTTGTCCAGTTTTTTTCTGAGAATTTGTAGTGAGCATCAAGCCATTGTGAGATGCAAACTGTAAGACTGACGCTTACTATCTCTATTTTTTTATCCCTGTCCTGTGGCTCAATTTTTTTGTTGAACTGGAAATGTGTAAAACTTATAAAAGTTTTAAGCCTCCGGGATTGTTCGAACTATTTTTGTTCCACGCTACTTATTTTGACCAAATTTGCCTCAGGAAGTGTGTAAATTTTATCTAAACTGTTTGGAATTTCTACTAACAAATTGCGAGACTGAATTTAATTTTGATACTTCACCCTGTAGCCTATCCAGTGGTCCTTTGTGTAGTATCTCATGCCTACCACTGGATTAACTAGCTGAGCAAACTCATTAGTTTTTGAGCTGAATTTCGAACCTACTGATTTTATTTTATAACTCCAGAGCACGTAATTGATGTATGTGACGCTTGATATGTTTCTGGAAGTGTATGGAGTATGTCAGTGATATAAGTGGAGAGAGTAATTTTTCATGCTAAATACCACAGTAGCCTGTATTGGGATAACACCTATTTTCTTTTCATTCAAATTTACCTTAAATTAATGAGGATTATCTTAATTCCAATAATTTTTAATGAGTGTTATTTATGTAGTGATTTGGCCGTCTCAGTGTCTTCTGGTAATTTTTATATTTTATTTGCAATTGCTATATGTGTATATGTCACGTGGCTAACGTCCACGTAAGGTTTGTTGTGTCATACGTATCTTGACTTAGTTTCCACTTACCAGCGTTCCACACTATCATCTCTAGTACACATTACACAACCACATACATTTACCTTTACATCATCATCACAGTGCCGTAGAACCTATTTCACTTCAATTTTATGTTTGTGCGTATCAGTTACGACAATGAAGTACTACATAATCAGAATAGGTAAATTGCAGGTGTAGGAACAATGTGTTCTGGTATGCTAACATGAAACATTCATACAGACGTTGTAACATAAACGGACAGAATTTCCCCACATATTGTTATAAATGTTAATAAAACCAAATAATAATATTACTAATAATTTGGCCCTGCAAATTTGCTGTGATTGAGGGATGGTGCACAAGAGCGGAATATTTTAGGCGGACTAAATCAAATAGTTTAGTATTTCATGACAAAATGGACCCCTTCTGATATTGTTTCTCTTTGAGTTAGAATGGAATTTAGGAAAATTAAAACGCGTATTTGTACATTCACACTACTAAGTAAAACAAAGCCAGCGAAAACATCAAACCGGAGGAAGATGATTATCCTATACATGTAATGAAGAACATTTGATTTTTATTAATCAATATTAATAATTTTACGTAAGTACACATGTCGCGAACCCCCCTCCACACACTCGCTCACACAAATACTTTGTAACTTCATATATACATCGTATTATCAATGTCGATATTATTTTTGCTGCTGTCTGTGTGGCAAAAGTGAACGGGAGGAGAAAGCACTCTTCTGAAACAATGAACCAATCGTTTATAAAATAATGCACAACATTTGTGTACTGTTATAAGGAAACGCAAGTAAACACAATTCCAGAGGAACTCCGTCTGGGATTGTTTTTTCTTGAGTTTTCTGTGTTTTTTGTATTTTGTCACTTTGTCTTTCAATACAAGTTTGGTCAACAAAACATGAGCAATGGCTATGTCCAAAAACCAATAAATTCGAATAAAAGTTTATTTCAGTAATTTTTTTATGTTTTGTGGAACATTATTACTGCTACTACAGCTTGTAAGTTTAACATTCAGGTTTCTCCTGGCATATTCATTATTTTGTTGTGTGTAGGCCTATAAGGGCTCCAACATGTACATGAGGTAAACTTTTTTTGTAAATCTGTTCATTAAAAAAAATTTCCTAAAAAATAAAATTGTTCTTTCAACCAGCTATATAATTAGTATATTTTAGAAATGAAATATTTTAATAACCCCATCCCGCACCTTGGAGACACAAAATTTCCCGGGGGAGGCCTCTGTGACCCCCCGCTTTCTTTGGAGTTGGGTGTTCCTCAACAATGAAATAAATTTCAGTCCGAATTTTATGAACTGCATTCGTAAGGCGCCACAAAGCGGTGCCTGTAATGACTATAGATAAATATTTTGTGTAGTTAAGATTTAAAAAAACCCAGTTTGCGTGTGTTCATCCCATGCAAAATGCAACTCATATATTGACATTGTGTATCATTTCTTAAAATAAACAAATTCTGTCACGTAATACTTTTATCTACAAAATCTGCACCGATTTATGACATTACGCATGCGCACAAAAGGTAACTAGCATCTGCAAGACAAACATTTATTCCTGCGAGTCAGAAACAAAGTTGAGACGTACAAAATCGCGCGGAGGAGTAGAGACGCTACCTCTGTAGAAAACGAAACGCATATAGCTTCGTGTTTTCCACGGTTTCCTGAGTTACCACCAGGCGAAAGCTTGGATGATACTTACTAACAACCGTGTCTGAATAACGGTAGCATAGTTGGTTTAGTTGTTGTGTGTTTCTGTCTGTAATTACCACGCTGCCATACAAATGTAACATCCAGCCTTACGTATTTTCAAACAGTACTATATATCACTACAAGAGAAAGATGGGAAGGATTCTTTTGACCTTGGAAGCACACCAGAGGCCGACTGTCGAATTAACACTGTTATTTACGCGATGGAAAAAACGGGAGGGGGGGGGTGAATCCTGTATCGCGACACCTTACATGTTAATATCTTATTTTTATGTTTCCGACAAAAGTATATGACCTACTCAAAATCTGTAAATTACGTTTAATTCGTCTAACTCATGGCAATGTTCCTGTAAGGCGACTTTTAAAAAACATTGCGTTTTAGACATTATTTTTAAAATATTTCTATATCGGATATTTTTAATGGCATGCAAACTAATTACTTACTTTAGTATTGTATTACGAAGTAAAATGCCGTTTCCCGCTATATAGGGCCTAATCCGTTCATGGGTTGCCGAGTTATTTCTGTAGAAATTTGCACATTTTGGTGCTACCTCGGGGAGGTGGTGGCATTCTGATTTAAAATGGAGACATTTAGCCTTGAGAGTGTCATCTAAACGCAGCGACAAAAGTGTTACATAGGGTACAAAAATTATGCATTTTCGACGTTCATGTAGGCTACACGCCATCACTTCAATTACTGCGCCATCTATCACACACTAAACAATTTTAATACATACAAAACGTTCTTATGTCTAGAGAATTCGAATCTGCATTAAACGTTGAGGGTTCCTTTTCAATATAATTCAAAATTACTCCTTCCGCCCTGGCTGTCTGCAAAGGTATGGCCAGATATAAGTTTTTAAATATCGAAAAAAATGGCTGTTAGGATCTCGTTAAGGGTCCGTAAAACCCTTTCACCTCACCTTACGTTTTTAAACCATTGCTAATAATTTACGTTTATTATTTTAAACACAAACTTGAATATTATGCGAAAGAATTAAGTGCGCAGTCTATCGCAATTTTAATCACCAAATTTTTTATTTGTATTATATAGTTTTTCTTATCTTCGACACAAAATGTGACTAAATGCTCGTATGGAATTTTTTATCTCTCATAGTTTTCGCGTAATGGCTTGTTAAAGTCATATTTTTTATTTGTTTTTGTTTTAACGACTACACTTAAACCAACTAATATAACAAACTCAAAAAAATTCTCAGTGGATAAAGACATTGCAGGCTACATTGTCATGCTCATAAAAATAAAGAATGCAAATTATATGTATTAAAAAAATTCTGAAACTGAAAATAAACTTTTAAAAAATTCAATATTTTTTTAATATAAATAATTTTTATTCTTTATTTTTATAAGCATGACACTGTAGCCTGCAATGTGTTTATCCACTGTGACTTTTTTTTGAGTTTGGTATATCAGTTGGTTTAAGTGTAGTCGTTAAAACGAAAACATGCAAAATATGATTTTAACAAGCCATTACATGAAAGTTATGAGAGATAAAAAATTTAATAAGAGCCAAATTTAGTCAAATTTTGTGTATAAATTAAGAAAAAAGATATTTGGTACAAATACAAAATAAAATAATGATGATGAAAATTGCGGTAGACCGCGCCCTTAACGTTCATTGCCACTTGGTTACTTTGTCAATAATCCAAGAAACGGGACTGGGCTCATAACCTGTTAAATTGAATAAAACTACAGTGGCTATAACAAACTCAACAAGTTTAATCATCCATTTTCAGATACGCGAATGCTGGACTAAATTTGAGATGAAAATGTTGTTGCCAAAACGTCATACGATGCCTTTTTATACCCACAGTGTAGCGTTTTTTTTTTCGATTCAACAAACACTAATTAAATCAAACCTTGGTTCATGAACTGTCAAAATATGGCGTTTGGTTAAAATCAGTTAAGTATTTCTCTAAACATTATATGAATTCTATTAATCATGTAATACTATCTTCCAAAATGGCTGACTTACGCAATACAATCAGCCACATGTCATGCCTACACGATAATCTACGGAAATGTACAGTTCGGTTCAAATTGGTCATACGGTTCTTGAGTTGATGCACAGAATAGCAAAGAAAAGTTTCATGCAATTCGGTCCCACACAACCACTAACAAGTTTTTATCGAAACAGAAAAACATAAAATTTGTTACTGAGAGAAGACATAAAAAGACGGAGTTGAAGACTAAGAGAGAGCTACAGAGAGAGGAAAAGAGAGGGAATGAAACATCGAACAGAAGGAGAAGAAAGAGAAAGAGAGGGGCAGAAAAAAGTGAGAGACAAATAAAGCGCACAACAGGGACAGAGGGGGGCTGTTAAAGACCGAGACTGACATACAAACACGGAGGACAAAGAGAAAGAGAGAGAAAGAAAGACAGAATGACACAAAAACAAGAAAGTTATCATACCAGTGAATTTACCTTCGAAAATGTGGCAAAACATTACTTAACAATTAACATTTTTAGACGGGTAAGCGCCATTTTACAAGAGTAATTATTAGTTGTCAATTGAAAATGTACGGAAAATTACTTAACCATATTCTCAAAACAGTTTTTGATGAAGGTCGCACTGAACTGCCTGAAAATTACAAGATGTCTTGTACCACTACTTTCCACTTCAGTCTTTTGCCAATTTAAGAATACGTGACGATGAAAGGTGCGTAGAAAGAGATTCCAGGATGGCGTAGCTCATGCTGTTTTCCGAGCAAGTTGTGTGTCACTGATAAAGTCAATTCCCCAATAAGGAATTGTGCAAGGCATACCACAATCGCATTTTCCACGTTTATCTTATATTAAGAAAATATTATTATTTTTTGCGTTATATTATTAATGTTTACAAATATATAACGTAAAGGAACACACTTGCATATTTCCATTGGTCACTGATTTCGGTAGCAGAGAGATCAGTATCTGGTATTGGAAGTGTGAGATCTAGACAAGGTACAAGCAATGACGTGCATCGAGGTGGGTAAGTGTTCAATAGAGGAAGGGTTCGTACTTCATTGAAGTTAAAGGAATTGGGATGGCACTCAATGAAGGGAACGAGAAGAGCGGAAAGGCTGGCCACGGTGTACACTCTGTGATGGAAAATAAGGACGGGGAATGTCAAGCTTCCTATGAACTTAAAAGAGTACAGAGGAAGCGCAAATAATAATAATGTGAGGATTCGTAGGGTAACGAGCAGAAAGAACTGGAGTAGGCAATCTGTTTTTTAGGATGTCGGTGAGCGATTGGAATTTAATTTTTGAGTAGTTAGTGACAGTGAAGGGGGCTAAGAATTTTGAAGGGGTTTAGGAAGTGACTGAGGAAGTGGTTAGAACATGCTCTGGGTGGTCTCTCGATTACGATAGAAATTATTTAATTATTTTAAAATAAATATTTGTAGCACTATTCCCACAGCATAAAAGCCTTCAGCTGTTGCTTAAAGACTGCTACAAAATTAATTTTCATACATTAAATTCAATACTTTACTAAATATTTTTGCTCACTTTATCCCTGGAAGAACGTTAAGTGAAATAAAAGAACAACGTTTAGCGAAAGCCAGCAAAATTTTACGTAAATTATAACATAGACAACATATTTGCTGTTATATGATAATTATTTAATAAAACATACTTACCAATGAAAGATTCGTGTTGTTAGAATCTGAATTAGGATAAGGTGTATACACAGCCAAGGCAACACAGTTAGCAAAGATGGTCAGCAGAATCAGGTACTCAAATGGTCTGTGAATGTATTAAGGAAATAACAGATTGAAGATGGTACACAATAAACCTAAAAGCACACCTAAAATATAAGCATAAGAATCTACTTTTCAAATAAATGTTACATTACTTCAAAATTTCTGCAAGAGCACACCTTAGTTGTCTTAAATTGTTTAGGAACGTCATTCAGGGTAACCATAAGTTCCGCCCTAAATGAAGCCGTAGTCAGAATACCCGTTGTCGCCTTCTAACGCGTTTTCCACTTCTCACCTCGAACTACCTTTGGAACCAACAGAACATTTTACGAACAAAAGTTTGGTTGAGTTAAGACCAATTTTCCCATGACGTTTCAGATAGGAAACGGGAATGTACTGTATCTTGCAATTGTAGAGAAAACACCCTGCCTGAGATTAATCAATAAGAGGCAGTTTCAAATGTGGTGCAGTGATAAGACCGTTACTTAGTCGACCTTATGTCGATGAGGTATGACGGTGAGCAATCTACTCTAGAGGGCACATTAATGTCAACTTTCTAGATAGCAGCATTCCGGAAATCAAATACACTGAGGAAAAGGATTTGTCAATACAACTAAATAAATTAATTTGACAAATTTGTTGCCTCAAATAAACTTCTGTTAAATCAAAGACTAGATTGCTACAGAAATGTAAATTGTTTGTTTTGAGCAAATATTTTTTGAGATATTTCTATAAACGAACAAATTTTTTTTTCTTGCTATACCAACTTTTTCAAGAGAGGCATGATCAATAATTTAGTTCCATTAGTTTTGCATAAATAATATAAATATTTTATATACACTTATACATATTTGCATCACGAACGATATAATTACATCAACGCTTTATACTAGTGTTAGACAGAATGAACAATACTGGCGAAGAGTCAGTTTTGGCACGGTGACAGCTGAAGAAACAAGGGTGTTGCTGATTTCGTGAGGGTAGGAAAAGATAGCACCTGTTTGTGAAGGTGACGTTTAATGATAACTTTATGTCTTTCGCTTTCTCATTATCAATTATTAATTATTCTTGTGCGTTTCGTAGTGAATCACTTTTAGTTTTGAGTTATTTATACTATCCTCTTCGTACATAAATAATGTCCAGAATATATTCAATACACATTTTGCGCCCTTGTGTGCCTGCACTAGACTATCCACAGTACCACTTCATCTTCTCTGTGCGAGTTGTGCAATTTCGGATACGCGTGAAGCGTATAACTGAACAGTCTAACATGAAAAAAAACATATAAAATACATTATTGAGTTTCAGAAGTATGTTAAAAAAATCCGTTAAGATACTGAAGTATGAAGTAATGATTTTAGGAGACAAAGTAATAGTAAAAAATAAGCTACGTGCAGTTAAAATCATGTATAGAGTGCACTCCTTTTCAACAAAATGACTTTCAAAAAGTGGCATTCTTCTAGTTAAGTATTATAGTTACATGATTTAACATCAATACATTGGTGTTCAAAAAATGGTTTTGTTAAAAAAATTCCATCCTTATAGTTGAATTTAATAAAATCATGTTTTATAACATAGCTGCACTGTAGTTTAGAAAAAAAGATTTAGGTAAAGGAAAAACATTTTCGTTATGCCTGCCAAATCAACTTAATTTAACAGTGTAAACGAGAAATTGTAACAATAGGATATAGTTGAAACAGCTAAATGACGTGAAACCAATAATTTTATGGTGCCGACCAATATGATTATTAGTTGTTATAAACATACATAGTATGTCTAGAAACAAACGCATAATAGGAACTCCCCGCGATTCCTGAGATAAATTTGAGACGAAAATGTAAATGACAAAATGTTGTAAGACATTTTTCGTCCACAATTTGGCAACACTGCACGAAGAGAGACTTCTTGTGCTCCGCCTCCTTGTACTATTTTAAGTATGTTATGTCAAGTAAAGGTAGAATATTGGTTGGACTGCTCGGCAATTGAACCTTCATCCATAATATAAAGGTCATAATAATAGTAGTAAGGTATGTAAGATATCTACGGATCGTAAGCGGGAACCGAGTACAGTGCTATGTTGCTAAATTGTGCATAAAAATGCATTCGTACAACATTTTGTTACTGTTATTTTCCTCTCCAACTTAGCTTAGCATTCGCGTGGTGGGCTTATTATGCGTTTTCTTCTGTTTCCAACAAATGACACCGTATTTTACCAAATATTGTTCGCAGTTTATGCTGATCTAAGCGGAGATGCAATCTGAAATACTAGGGAAAGAAATATTTCGCAAGTTCAACGACCTGCATTATAAAATCCAGTATCCTATGCATACTCAAGTCCTGACCATTTGTCTAGTACTTGCTACTCACTGCAACAGCAGACGACAGACGAATGGATGGGGCTCGAGTATGCATAGGATAGTGAATTCTGTCATGCGGGTCGTTGAACTTGCGAAATATTCCTTTCCCTAGAAATAACGTAACTACTAGTCCAGTATCAGAACACAGTTATTTTCAAACTCATCTTCGTAATATTTGCTGACAGCTTTCATGAAAGGGATTTCCAGTGGGTGGAGTCGGTGGGAACAAGTGTACGAGGGGAAGGGGTAGGGGGTAACTCAAGGTAGGACACCACTTTTCCTGGTGATATCAACTAGCTGAAGGTGGTTGGTGTGCTTTGCTAGCTCATCAAACAAGTAGCATTGGTAACTTTTTGTATGCTCCCGAGAAGATAACAAATGTTTCAAAACGTGAAATAGAAAATAAACGCTAAACCATAAAAGAGCAGCTAATTTAATATAACTATGTAGATAATGATTCATTTATAGCCCATCTTTTATCTTCAACATCAACCCAAGTTCCAGGTGGTTGTCCTGTTTGGTACTCTTGTAGAGTTTTTATTTTCTTTGGGATCATCAGCACAGGTAGTAGGTACGCACCTGCATCTTAAAAACCAATTTCTGCTGCAATTGTTTCCTCCAAGTTCGGCCGAAGTCACAGTAACAACCTGTGCCCCGATTAAATATCACTACCTGCTATTTGCACCTACGCAGCGAAGCGCAAGTGCAGGACAAGTTAAATTGATGTTTTATTGAATGTGTGTGCGTATTTAATTCCATTACAACTCAACCAGACGCAACAAATGTGCTAATTTTGCGCTGCGTTCATAAACAGTGATATTTAATAGGGCCCCTTCGGCATCTGATTTTCTGAAAAATCGACTAGGTATCTTCCTTGTAACTAACAGTAATTCTTATCTCGCCTGTGTAAAAAATTTTCTCTATAAAATTAGGTTATGTTCAGCAACAATCTCAATTAAAAATCAAACAATTTCGGTAGTGCAACTATATTGAATCCCATGGCGTGAGCAGCAGGTGTCGCTTCCAATTTCCGATTAAAAGTTTTAGGATGCCTGTTCATGTAAGCATTAATTCCGTTCACACCAGCTAACCCAAAATATAATTGTGTATTAATTTATCATAACCAGCTGGTAAGCTGATTGTGATAAATTCTGTAGCAGTGTGTCCAAAAACACTCTTCTCAATTGATATCAAATACTGTTACAGCTCATTTTATTGTTATTCACCAAAAAAATAATGTACCACGATCATTTAGACTCTAACCGCGAGAATGTCTCCTCCTTTCGTCACAAATTGTTCCAGTGCTTGTTGTGGCACTCATTAATGGGTTTCAGGTTTACAGTTGCACATTCCCAGGTTAAATACTACTGAGGAAGCCGTTTTCAGTGATCTAGTGCTGCATTGTTTTCGCGTAAATTTTAGTTGCATTCTTGCACCATCCAATAGCAAGCAAATGTATGTGAATTGTGTCCTAATGCATAGTGTGACAAGTATTTTCAGAAAGGGTAGTATGACTAATACTTTCATAATAAATTGTATGATCAACATTTTTAGAATGTTGTCGTCTGACAACTGTTTTCAGAAATGTGTAGCTTGAAAAATTATTTTAGAATAAGAAGAATGGCAGCGACCAATTAGTTAATATTAATATGGCTGTGATACAAGCGGCTGTGGCAAAATTATTGAATTTACACAAAATTAAACTGAAAAACCTAAATGTCTGGCATGCCTTGCTTTTAAACAATAAAAACGTACCAATGCAATTTAATGAAACACGTATACTGCTAGTATACTCAATATTACTATGAATGTCGCGGTAGTAGTTACTGAAACATGTAAACGGTAAATGATGTAACACTACATATTGCCCCACGCATTTCCGCCCTGTTTTTCCCCTGTGAGAAATTTAATTTATTTATATGATCGGTTTACCTGCTCTCGTACAGCACAAGGCCTTGGTAATTATATACGTGGAAAAAGAGGTAATAGTCGTCCAGGGGCTGTTTAAGGAATCATCCCAGGATTCGCCTGGAAAAATTTCGGAAAACACTGCACTTGCTGTATGTACGTGAATTTCAGAAACAATGTGAAATGAATACCAGATAAAATTTCAGTATTTGTGTTAATCATTAAATTAACTTTATTATCCATTATTAGTGTTTAGATTATAAGTCACAACAGGGATACCTTGACCAAAATTTAACTTGATTACGGCAAATTAAACAATCATAAAACAGCACGCTGTCGCTTTTGTTGAAACAGTTTCGATTTAAACATGCTCCGTTGTTGAGCTACTTATTCAGTTACGTGTTGTCCGGTTCTGGTTGAAACCATTAAAAACAAAGCAACCAGTGGTCACAACATGAAAAGTAACAAAAATTGCTATCTGATGTCAGAGCCCTGCACGGGCCAGGCGCGTCCGCAGAAACCCGATGTTTACCCGACAAAATAAAACCCGAACAAGTCCAGGGTTCGGATCGGGCCAGGGTACAAACAATACAAACGGGTCGGGCTCGGGTCAAGCCTAACTGTTTGTAGCAGGATAGGGTCAGGTGGGACTGGCCTGTGTCTCATTGTCTTCATATAGTGTGAGCGAGAGATTTGTGGTCAGCGCTTAACATCGAGGTCTTCAGCGCTGGTGACAGGTGACATGAGGGGAGTATGGAGCGGCGCCGGAAGATCCCCGAGAAAACCCACCGACCAACGGCATCGTCCGGCACGATTTCCACATGCGAAAATCGGGGGACCGACCCCGCCGGGAATTCATACAGAGAAAAATGGTTATGAATGCTGCGGAAATTACTGTAATTATAAGTTTGTAATGGTAAAGTGAGTACTGAAGTGAATGCTGCTGGAGTTTCTTCGACCTTCATCTCACTTATTATTTTTGTTTACCACGCGAAGCTGTATTCTAAACATATTACTTCATTGATGAATTAGTCGAGAGCACGGTCGTAGAAGAACAGGTCTGGACACTCGCCTATCTAACAATGTATTTTGCTTGACCCCCTTGTTGTTAGGCTGTAGTTCGTCAAGTTACCGAGAATGTAGTACTTTTTGGCGCTGTTTTCCTGGCGGTCGGAATCAAACTCCGTCCACTTTTTTCCATTGTTAAATTTATAAAGTAAATAAAGATTGCTGGAGCCTTTTATTAAAATTGTTAGCGAAGAAAGTATTTCTTAAATTGATAAAAAATGCGTTTTGATAAATTGTTTATCTTAGTGGAAAGGAAGTGGGCGGAATTTAGTCCGACCGCCGTAACATCAGCGCCAATAAAACACAATATTCTAGGTAACTTGGTGAACTACAGCCAAACAACAAGGGGGTCAAATATCTAGGCGAGTGTCCAGACCTGTTCTTCTACGGCCGTGGTCGAGAGTAAGGCCAGGCGCGCACTTGCGATTTTGTGTCGCGCGATTGTTGAGCCGCATGAATGGAAAGCATTGGTTTAAGTGCGAGTGCATGCACATACGACTAAATAGTCGCACCGATTAAAAAGATGCAAACAATCCTATTTTTGTAGCGACGCGATTGTCGCTAACTGGAATGAGTCACGTGTATAAGTACGAACATGCACGCACTTGCGTCTTTACAGTCGCAGGAGTCTCAGTCACATACAGTATCGCGCACAGTGAAGATAGGTTAGAGGTGACGTGAACATGTCGGACGATGACCCAAACAGCAATGATGGTATCGTAAACAGTGTTTTAGACACCGACGTTCTTATATCGGAGATTGAAAAACGGCCAGCTCTGTATAACAAAAAAATGGCAGAGAATAGTGACCGCAATGTTAAAGAAAAACTTTGGGGCGAAGTGTGTACAAGTGTATGCAAGAACTGGAACGAGCTGTCTACGATGGAAAAGAAGAATAAAGGTGAGTGAAAATTAATTAAGCCATATGTATTGTAGTTCATACAAGCATTTATTTCAGAACATTGTTGTAAATACACTTATACAATAATTCATAAACTAAACAGGGAAAAAAGTATATTCGGTGTTGAGTGTTAGAAAATATGTATACACAGGGTGGGCATTGTTGCCGAGAATAGCGTCAATATTTTGGGAACAAGCACGTTGAAAATGTCTGCTACATACTGTGGCAAATAACGTAGTTGAAAGGTATTATTTCTGTACAACACCATTAAAAATGTCACGTTGCATTCAAAGTACAGCTAAGTGTAGGTCACATATTCAACTTATATATTTTCATATTGCCATGGGATGGAACCGTTTGGCGATACAAAGTAAGTAGCAAAGTAATCTCGTACTGAAATACCGTATGCATTAGCCCTCAAGCCAGTCATACGAATGTTCTCCAGAGAACATTCATATGACTCGTCCTCAACACGAATGCCATCTTTCCTGCGAACAAAATTGTGTAATACACAGCAGGCTTTTATAATTATGTCAGCAAATTCTACATGTACATCCAAAGGGCGGTAAAAAATACGCCATTTATTGGTTAATATACCAAATGCACATTCAACCATTCTTCGTGCACGACACAACCTATAATTGAACACACGTTGTTTCATTGACAGGTTTGTCCTTGGGTAAGGACGTAGAATGCTGGTAGACAAAGCAAATGCTTCGTCGCCGACAACAACAAAAGGCATACCAGAACCATCCTCATCATTAGGAAGGTGTTGTGCACTTGGAATATTTAACTCATGACGTTTTAACCGCTTTCCAAAATTAGAATTTTTGAACACGTTTGAATCACTGTTAGCACCATACGAGCCTACATCAATTGCAGTGAAGCAATAGTCTGCGTCAACTTCACCAAGCAGAATGATCGAAAAAAATAATTTATAATTGTAGAACTGTGAACCAGTATGTTGCGGTTTCTTTATTCGTATGTGCTTTCCGTCTACTGCACCTATGCAATTTGGGAAATGTGTTCGGCTGTTAAACTGTGCGGCTATATCCCTCCAATCTTCCTCTGATTTTTCTGGCATGTGGACACCTTGCAAACATTCCCATAACTGGCGGCATGTATCTTCGACTATTTCCCTTATGGTATTGCTCCTAGGAGATACTCGAACTTCAAAGAGTTGAAACTGTTCCCCGTTGCCAGATATCTGTGGACAATTAAAGACATAATATTATACTGTTGACTATAATAAGATGTTTACGGAAACCAACTAGGTACATCCAATACATTTTAGCTTAAGACTATCCCATGTCTTGTTATCGATCACAAATACGCCGATGAAAATATACGTCAGTCATATTTGTTTTTTTTACATTTGTCACGGTAAACTACACAGAAAAAACGGTTTTATGGAGGTTACTAAATGTTTTGTCAATACATCCCTCGCCCAATATTTAACTAACCATGGTAACTATCAGTATTTTGTAATATCCGCCCATTATTCTGTGATCACTATAAAGTGGTTTGGCGAACACTACAAAATATAAATATTGGGTGAGGTCTACATTGAGAAATATGTTGTATCCACCACAAAACCGTTTCTTTTTCAGTGCAATAAAGGTTTGACACATAAATAATAACAATAATAACCGTTGCCTTTGTAAAGAAACCAATGACAGTTTTAGGTTGAAAGTCATAACTGTCCTTTTAAATGTCAATAATTAGCTAATACAGAATAAATATCTGTTACAGGTAAGGAGATTTAAAAAAAGTGGAAAATTTAAAGGACTGCTTTGCAAGAGAACTGGGAAAACAAACTAAGACGACATCTGGACAAGCTCCCAAGAAAAGACGAAAGTACATACATTTCGAGTCCCTGCTGTTTTTGGTCCCTTTTATAGAAGGAAGGGAAACTAGTAGCAATTTCAGCCAAGGTTCACGTGACAACAATGAACAACAGCCACCTCCTTGTGAAACATATTCAAACATCCAACAGGAGCATGCCACACAACGACGTGCAAAGGGCAAAACCCAGAACGCAAGTTCATACGAACAATCGTTACTTAACATACTGAAAAGTAAACAGGAAACAGTTGTTAATGAAGATCAACATTTTGCCTTAATGATGGTACCCATGTTTGAAAAACTGAACGATGAACAAAAACACTACGCCAATGTTGAAATCTTGAATGTCATGAGAAACGCAAGACATTTCCAGCTTCAACCAACTTTTAGACGTAGTGACGAAGTTGCATATTATCAAAGTGCTTACAATCAACTACCTTGTGACTCCCTTTAACAAACAGCCAGAAACAGTGCGGAAACATATGGGCACGACAATCCAACAGGTTCACAAACAACTTACAGCCTCCCTACACAGATGCTACAATATGTACGACACATGCAAAGTGATTACTCCTCACTTGTGGATACCATTGCCTCACCAGTGTCAACATGTGGAAGTGGCAGTGAATTGTTTGAATTGTCTAACCATTAAAAGTGACATTCTCAACATACAGAATTATGTGTGAAATGACAACTGCACTGTTTACTCTTACTTTATGTACTGCAGTATAGATTTCTTCACTTATGCATTTGTCTGCATTTTGTATTTGCTAATTATATCTTCACTAAATCAAATGTTCTCTAACTGTACTGATTTATTATTTTACTTACCTGAGAGTTACAGTAAACGCTCCTCGGGTGGAATTGACCGTCTCCATCTTGTGTTCTGGTATGTACTATTTGTTCCAATAGCGTGTAACAATTCATCAAAACTATGTTTACTCATTCGATAATACTGGAAAAACTCCCTAGGTTGTGCATATAGGTCATCAAATAATTTGTAAAATTGTCCTTTCAATAGTCTTTGACTTATTATAGGGTTCACCCAACAACGTCGTTTACGACGAAGCTTTCTTGCCCGGAGCAAAAGCGCAACCACGCATGCTGTTTCGACCACATCCATGCTGACACTGACTGCAGACCAACGACTTTTCGGTCGTAGATGCGCGCGCCACACAACATTTCGGCTGCAGCGATTTTTCAGTCGCGGCGATTGAAAATCGCAAGTGCGCGCCTGCCCTAAAAGTGAATTTATTACAGTGATTATCATGGCAATAACTACTGTACCAAGAATAATTCTTAGACTACCATACATGCTATAAGCAAAGAAAGGGCTTATGTAAGCATTTTCGCTAACAAATGTTACATCATAAAGAGTTATTTAAATGTTCAACCTATAAGAAATGCCATACATTATCCTGTATGTGTATAAATAATTAATGCATAGTCGACATTAAAAATATAATAACAAAATATTACATGAAAGCTGTCATGTATGCATGGAATAAGTTTATAATTACTTCTTCGCTTTTAAAATGAATGAACAATGTGGTAGCAAATATGTAACATTCTTAGAGTGCTTTAATTTCCAAATAATATAGTTTTGAAACCGTGAAATTGGCACCCCTGCTTAAAAACTGCTCGCGCGATATACGGTCGTGAAATACCGACAGTAATAATTCAGTTGGTAGTGTAGCAGTTGCACATATGTTCAAAATATGTTGGTTGGTACTTGCGTCCAACGGAGCGTTTGTGCCCGAGACCAATACAAAGATATGCAACATTATAAAGCTTGCTGACAAAAAGCAAAAACGATGTCATTCAATTGGTTGGACTAAGTTTAGTGCTGATTTAAATGAGGCAGACGAAAAGCAAGTAATCGTGTCGTGTTGCAACAAACTCTTAGCATACAGTGGTAAAACAGGCACGAGTCACCTACACCGCCACGTGCGAGAATGTTCCCCAATTTGTGATGTAAATTTTGTCAGCTGAATCAAACTAATGAAATAAGGTGAGTTTAAAAGTATCATCAGAAAAAGGCATGTATTAGAAAAATGTATTGATTTTTGTGATGTGGACTAAGGCCATTCTAAACTGTTGCTGGTAATGGATTCGTCATATATTCTTAGGAATTAACTAACTTGCACTGTAAAAAAAGCTTCCCAAACGTATAGGAAGTAATTAACCTAAACACAGTATGGTACAGTTACGATACTTCCGCCTTGTAAATATGCAAATTTTTACAGTTGTTACAATACAAGTCTGGTAACTTCAGTATACATTTGACTGTTTCGAAAAAAAAACTTAGGAGTGTTACCATGGATGCCTGGGAAACAATTCTACCATACCCACTTTCTTAGCGATACTATACGCACGTGTGGTAAATTTACAAATAATTTTTTAGAGTGTGGGTGCCTCCCATGGGGCCGTAGAACCCAACAGTATGTTGCCCTATTCGACCACAGTTTCTCGGCGCGTGACGGAAAATGCGAATGATTTACATGAACAATGTTTACCAGAGGTATTAGCAGCACTACAGTGTCGTTAGAGTTATCGTCAACAACGGACATGTGGACAAACGACATGAGAAAACGCTAATATAGTGCACTAACAGCGCAGTATTTGAAAGGCTTTGAATTTACTGGTAGAGTTATCTTTACTTGCGGTTTTCCAGAAGAAAAAAACAGGGTACAATATAAGAATGGAGCTATTCAAACGACTCGCCTCTATTAGTATAACAGAAGGAGATAGTGAACATATGGAAACGGATCTACGTAAATGAAACACACATAAAACTCCGTGCTAAAGGTCACTTTGTCATAATATGTGACCTAACAATGGACCACAAAATTGCTACATTCCTAAGTTCATCACATCCGAGAAGCTATAATGTAGAACCAAGGGTCGGGGCGTACTCCACTTAGCATGGAAGGCGAACAAAATGAAATAGAGCAGTGTCACAAATTGAAGATATTTGATACATGTGCTAGTAAATTCTTCTCAACCATGTGTTTTTCGAATAGGGAAGTTATAAATATTTTATTTAGATTACAGTTGTGCATTTTAGTTGAAGAAGTACCGTAAGAGTTTCGGGTTGTGCGACACTTTAATAGCAGTGCTATTAACCTACTACGAATGAACTTACTTGGCTATTATTTCTTTGCTGGCACGATGTTTCTTTCGAAGCTGGCTATTTCAACCTTACAATTTGCATGTTCTTCAGTAACTGTTACTATTGGTACCACAATTGTTACTGCTGTACCATAACTATTACTCTTTGTATTAAGTTGGCAAATATTACCATAACTACTGCACATTATTACACATAACATGTAAGGTACACATTTTGAATACTGTAAAAATTAATTGTAATATATCAATATATCATTATGGAACTGAAAAGAATAAAGAGCAACACATTTTATTTGAGATTCAAGAATCAGAATTGAATTTACGGAATAGCCCCATGCGTAATTTCAAAATTTATTTCGATTTTGTTACAATATCAAATATCGAAAGTATCTCAAGTATTGAAAGAATCTAACTGAAATCAAATTACATTATCGTGTATAGGACGCGTGGTATCGTCACACCTCTAAGTGTTTGTGTATGTGTAAATATATATATATATATATATATATATATATATATATATATATATATATATATATATATATATATATTTCACAATCACTTGTAATTAATTCCACTTTCTACTGTACGCCTTAGACATAACATTTGTCCGCGCGTTTTCCAACGAACAACTCCTTGCTCGGGTCGGGCGAGCCCGAAATATTATCCTGAACCACAATCCATAGGACCAGACCCGAACCCTTTACGTCTCGGCCCGGCCCGTACCCGATCGCAACGGGGTTCGGGCTGAGTCTGCCCGATTACTTGCAGATTCGGGGTGGGTCGGGCCGTGTGCACATTTAGTTCGGATCGGGCCGAAGCTCAGTCGGGCCGGGGTTAGGGTTAGCAGGGCTCTGCCTGATATACAGTGCACACAGGCATGAGCCGACAAACATGTTGCTGGCAATACTTGCACGTGTATGGGGAAACATATGTACACAAAAAACACATACGCACAATTATGCAAACGCAAACAAGTACATGGCAAGATAAATGAGACATTCTTGTTGAGATCAACTAATAGTATATTTATGAACGTTTTAGCCAAGGTTTCGGATGATGGATTCAGAGCCCAACAGTGTATTTGTGTAGCCACCTTGAATGACGGCATGACGGACATCTTGAGGATTTGACCATATCCTTGACTTCGAAATCTGAATTTTCAAAAATTTTAAACAATATAAACAATTTAAAAAATTCAAATAAATTACAAATTTCTTTACTTTGGAAAGTTCACAATTAAAAAAAATTCCAAAATTTCGAAAATATTAAAAAATTTCGATAAATTGTAACAATTAAAAAAAATACCGAAAAAAAAATTCTTTCCACAGCCTCGATCAGGTTCATGATCTTCCGCACCGTTTTTTACCTACTACTGTTCAACTACCGTTTGTTTACATCACGTAGGAGCCTCCATCTTGGTACTGGCACCTCTGGTGTGCTTGGCTAACTTTGGCTCGACCTTCAGAAGTCACCGCCATATAAATCGTCGAGCTGACTGCCATGGGCGCTGCTTTTTGGTTCTCGAAGGTCCACCGAAGGTGTTGCATTAGTTCGATTAATCGACTATTTGTTTCTTGTGTCGCCTACTAGATAATTCTAGTATCATGCTGAAAGAGTCATGTGAAGTACAGCCCAGACAGAGGTATAGTCCTTCTGATAGGAACTTTCGCAGGAATGTGAGTGATACTAGATGAGTAGAGAGGGGAAGGTGAAGTCAATGTTAGTTAAAGGTCATATGTTTGTGATAAGAAGTTTGTTGGGGGGGGGGGTAGAGGACAGATTCTGACCAGAATATCAGTGAGGGAAGGGAGCGTGAATAGAGGTAGAGTTGGGGAAGACCATTACCTTGAACTGATATTGCCTTCCATACTTCTCCCCTCATGTACCCCAACTTAACATTCCTGTAAATGTTGCTGTCGAATCTTGTCCGAACTAAATTATCCTCCTATCGCAAATTTTCGTGACTCTTTGCTGTTTAAAATTATACCTCACTTTGAGACCTGAGTTTTAAATCTCCGTAATCATAAAAATACATTTATTTATGAATTTTGTTTTCAAATTAACTCATTCAGCTTGATAATTTTTCCAACAACTGAAGATCCATACAAAAAAATTAATAGATTTCCTATTTAATGTAACCTCTTTCATTTAGTTCTTGAACGACCCAATATAATTTATGTACATATTAATAGTCCCCTTCTACTTGCATAAAAACCAAAATTCAGAGTATGTTAGGACTGTGAAATTCACTAGATTCTTTGGAAAATTCGTAGCCTTTGTGTAGTTCTTCCTTCATCTTCGTATCGCCCCTCGTTACCACTTCACATGGGAGATATGTGAGTGTTGAGAAAATCATCAGAACTTACCATAATCACTGGAGTCACCATTTTCACACTCAAAAAATACACCACAACTTAACTTATTTGTCAGCGAGACATTGTCCACTTTTTATGAATTAATGTCAAGTTTCACCCACACCTCACACACCTCACTTTTTTCTTCGTTCTTCTATGTGCATTAATATGAAGGTCAACAATTTCTCCTAAGGGTTCAATGAAGTACGCGTTCCGTTCAAAACTAGCTGCATTACACTGTTTTAATTGGCTGGCTCAAGCCATAAAGCACTCACTCGTCTTCTGCAACAGATTTTTCAAACACCGTCTCTTATTACATCATAGCCAGCATACCTCATTAGTCCTCATCGAAGAATCGACAGCATTGACATCCTAACACCATTTTCTTTGCAGTCGATGGCTAGTCATCAAAAATAATTTACACGTAGAGGAAATTCTTATCACTTCGTAACAGACTAAATAAATTTGTCTGCTTGGATAAAATGCAACATTTAAAATACTTTAAAGTCTATATATAACTATCTTATCATTGAGAGTCAAGGACCTTACATAGGACCACCTCGGTATTTGCTGCAGACACAATGCACGCATGTATTTAGGAAAGTTCATGTTAGATGACGAGGATACCTTTAATACTATTTTCAATACAACTGAGTAGCTGTATCCCGATACATATGCACAAAAAAGGTTCAAGGATTTTATCTGTCAAAAAAATTAAGGGAAGAATATGTGATTATTTGTTTTAAGGTTATTCAAATGTTGAAAATAAACCTATAAATAAGCCGTAACACACTACCAATCACATTCGTCGTACTAAAAAATGTTGCAGTATTTCTCACGTATAATTCGTGAACTCAATTTTTTTATCCGTATATATTCACATGTACCACCACACTGCAACTAACACACGAATAATTCTTGTAGACTATTCTGAAAACACAATTACATTCAACAAGCACTTAAATGTCACAGACTTGAGTAACCAGTTTACCGCAATGCTAGCTGCCCCTTCTCCCTCTGGAACGAGAATACGTTTATCTGTTACAGTGGTAACTCTTGTATCCAACACACTACAATAGCCTAATCAATACATCAATAAAATATAATGTTATGTATTGTCTGTGAAAATGTGTTCATCCGTAGTGATAAAATAAAAATGAATGCTAACATATGTGAAGAAAAAGTTTCTCAATCAACAGGGATAATGGACTTGTATTGTGGCAAGCTGTTTACTTAAGCCAGTGATCTTAGCAAGTATGTAGGTATAAAGTAATCGTATTGTTAACATCACATGTAAGAATTATCTTTGTGTGTCTGAAGTGTGGAAAACTTGAATAAACCAGGATTACATTTTCAATTCACGAATTGTACTATGAGAAAGGCTGCTGCTTATCTGTTTTTAAGACGATGAATATGTTTAGAGTTTTACGTTTTTTTCTGTTTTCTTTTATTGATAAAAATAATTAAAAGTAATAAGCACATATCCTGTCTTGTTTCCAGGGGCGTCATTTGGGGGGATCTAGAATTTTAGGTGTATATTTTTTGTGTGTTTTGTTATTTAAATAATGCTAATTTAAGCATATAAAACTGAAGCTTTGTTATTAAAGTTTCTAATTTGTAATTGCTTAATTAATAAAAATGATGCGATAAGGTCACTGTTGCCGAAAAATAATTTTACCCCTTCCCCCCAAGAAAAACCTTAAATGATGCCCCTGCTTGTTTCCTCGACAAACTTATTCATTAAAACCTTCCTTAAGCATATTATATACATACAGACAGACACAAACTCATATATTGGGTACAGATGCTCAAGTTGCATTACAAATAGTAATAAAAATATCCACTCACCACCTAACGTGAGTTTTCCTAACAACATGCAAGTATTATGTCGGTACCAAATACTGAGGGGGGGACCTATTCCAGATACGTAACTTTCGCTGATGAATTTCATAATATAAATTTTGCATATTGTATTATATTTTAGCGAACAATTAATTTGTTTAATATGTCGAGCAGTGATAACCATTTCTATTGTGTGGAAAATATGTTTAAAAAAATATTCCCTGTCTACAAAATAATTTAGCCAAGACAACGTCTTTGATTCTGCAAAGAGGGCTTATTTGGGTAAACTGTCCAGCGACATGAGAATGATAAGAGTAGCAATTTACACCCACAGCACAGCAATGGAAGTGCAGAACAAGTACTTTCGCACAGCAACGTCGCATGATGCAACCTGACTCTACATACATGACTTTACGTATGTTTCTCACACCCACACCTGTGCAGTGTCCTGTATCAACCGACCCCGTGTACGCGAACACTGCTGCTTTCCTACTATGTCTCAGGCATCAACCAGGCCTAGGCCTCCTACATACATATTTCCGATGCACGAAAAGAAAACACAGTTCTGATAAGAACAGTCACAAAGCCATAATATGAACTACGATTCCCTACATTTTATAAACACACAATTTTTTTCATCGGCTATACCATAATACTGCCATACATACATCATACTATTCTGCAATGTACTTTGAAACGTACCTTTTCATGTATCATAAAATAGTATCATTGGTTAAAGCCCTCAAGCAGCATGTCCGCAACACTGCACGTAAGATTAACACTTTGCGTATAGGAGCGATACGAAACTACACTCATGCGGCTGTGTAGACCTTCTCGTACATTCGCTTCCCAGTACCTTCGACTCAGTCGCTTAAGTAGGTAACTCTGCACGTTTACTTAACTTTCCCTTCCCACACACGGAAAATCAACACATGATGCAATTTTCCACACACACTAACATGCCAACGATCGTGTCTAGAGCAGAGCACATAGCCCCTATATTCGCCCATCTTTCATCTTTACACAAGTACCCGTTATAGTTTACTTACATGTTAAATTAATGTAAATTTACATATTTTTGAGAATACTATTCACCATTATTTCAATCATAGTTAAATTGCAACAACGCACAGAGTAAAAAAAATCACTTGTGAATATGTAAATTTTTTATTAAACCTACATACCACTATACAAAAAACACAAAGTCCCTCAGAAAAACACAAATTCCTCATTTTAAAATATTGTCTCAACGATAAACCTTGTAATGTCTGATCTTGCATAATATCTTTCAGGCTGAGTTTTTTATTTACATCAATAAACCAAGCCTCAAACTTCATGTCGTCGCATTGCGATCTTGAAGACAAAATCCTCTTTGCAGAAACGGTAGCTGTGGATCAGCTACAGAAGATGCCAGCATTCTCGTGGAAATACCAAGTATTGCCGTAGCGTTCGCATATGGTGGCGAAGGACTCGTCGACGTGGCCGAAGTGGTGGCGAACATAACCGAACTACTCGTCTTCGTGGCCGAAGTGATGGCGAACATAGCCGAACTACTCGTCTTCGTGACCTAAGTTGTATCAAACATAGGCAAAAGGCTCATCGTCATGCTGGAAATGATCGCGAACCATAGCGAACAGACCACGAACATTGTCAATCTGCTTGCGAACTATTTCAGGATAAATATTTAGATTACCATACTTCAGGATACTACCATTCCAGATAATATTTCCGGCTAATATATGTAAATTTTTAATCTGTTTACATAAGTTGCTATAGTACAGTGAGGTGATAAGTCACTTTAACTCACTTTGGACCATATTTTCAGACCTCACTCCCGACACCCCGGTCTTAAAGCCTAAAATCATTATTCTCTACTATTCCTATTATTCACTCATCTTGGTTGTCAGCATACCCTTATTTCAAACATAAATGTATATATTACCTACAACTTACTCTTAGCACGCAGTCGTCATCTCTAACCTTACTCACAATCCACACCAGTTACTCTAAAAGAATGCTTTATATTTTAAACCACTTTGTATATCCAAGTCAAAATTAAAAAGTAAATTATCCCTCATCTATGCAGTACATGTAGACACAGAGTATAAAAAGGGATTTATATTTAAATCTCATTCAGTAGGATGATGATAATTTTCAAATGGAAGGTATTTGTTCCCGAAAATGTAACAATACTTTATTAGTTATTAGTTTTTTTTATGTATTTGTATTTCTCAAATCAGCCAAAGGCTCTAAGAAAAAACAATTTTCACCTATTTAAAGTATCCTTAGTTCTTCTGTTTTTGGACGATACAATACATTTCATTTACACGTGAATACTCTTCAGCTTCTTGCATAAAGATAACAGTTTTAGTCTACCTACCAAGTCATTAGTATCATTGGAAATGTTGTAGTCAGAATGTTGGTCAGTGCCTGATTTCTTCATATCGCATATCTGTCTCTAGACTGATGAGGTATGGGAGTGTGTTGAGATAATATTCTTCGTCATTCACGTCAGGACTATCTTCATCTTCAACAAATACACCATAATACCTTTTATTTAACTACGACGCAGTAACTTCTTTTTCATAATTAAAATAACTTAAGATTCTCTTTATATGTGCCTCATATTCGCCTTCTTCCTTTTCAGTTAAATTTTTATGAAACTCATCATTTTATCCTGAGAGTCCAGTAGGTTCGCATTTCGCTTGAGCTGACTGCATTATATTATTTTTATTACCTACACATATCTTAAGGCTCTCACCATCTCCACACATAGTGCCCTATTTTATCAGTTGGAGCTAATTTCATTGGCTGTAGGTTTCCAGCAAACCAAGGAGCATTAACTTCGCAGGTCTTAATGTGCCTCCTTAAATTTTTTAACTAATTTCGGGAAAACAGCTTGGAACATATTTCACAGTTACTAACCATTCGGAATTCATTCTTCACACACTGACTCTTCTCATGTGTCTGCGCAGTATACCCCAAGAAGTCGTCACCACAGAACCAAAAACGGTAATAACCTGGCTCAATATTCATCGTAGTCAACGGCTAACCTCTATACACAATTTCCATGCTGAAGAAAGGTATATATACAAATTCAGCGATTATTTCCCATTAGTATAAATTTTATAAGTTTCTACAAAAATATAAGTTTTATAAACCTCATCAGCGGGTCTTAAGCTTCTAACATAAGACAATCTTGATATTTGTGACCATCATAATATGTGCATTTAGTTCGATGAACTTATGTTAATGGCGCGGGAATACCAATGATTGTCTTTAGTACAACCTGAGGATTCTATCAGTAATTTTTTGAAGAGTTGGGATAAACCTCGGGACGGTAACCGGAAACAATGGGGTGCTAAAATATTTTTTTTTTTTTTTTAATTTTCTAAGAATTTTAAACTGTCGGGTGTTTTACTTATTTAATTAGTTTCATTTTAAAATTATTTTTGAAGCTTTCAAATTTTTGTATCTTTTGTATATTTGATCTTCAGTGACCTTGATACAAAGGACAAGGTCAATGTGAAATCCAAGATGGCTGCTGTGACTTCATCAGGGTCAGAAGACAAGGTCACGGTGCCGGTGCCACTGCCACCAGCCGCTGTGCCCGGTTCGGCATTTATATTTTACTAATGTCGGAAGTTTGAACTAATTTTCGTTACAGTCAATAGCAAGCCATTTTGATCTTCGAATATAGATAATATATTCGCGGTTCCCTTCTTATTTTAACAAATAACTAAGCTACTAACATATAATAAACATCTCTATTTATACGTGTATTCCCGATAACCACCAAAAGCGATATTTTGGTTCTTAAATCTGCTATGAAGTACAGTAAAATTACCGGATAATCTTCATTGTGATAATGTACTTACAGGTAATTTCCGATCACAGTACAAAAAAAAACAACTTTTCCTTTGAAAATTATTTCAAAATTCCCTGTCAACTGTGTCTAGAAACCACACTTAAGATAGGAATACACCGTCGAATGTAAGAAATAAATATTTTGTTTCAAATAAAATGTGCACAGATGAAACGATATTTGAAATTATGAAAAAAATTCTACTGTGATGTGCAATGAAAGACAACATTGTGGGTGTTTATTATAATGAAAAGATCATACGGTGACAGGAAAATTATGTAAAGTTATGTATAAACAACACTGCACAGTCTAAGTGATGACAACTCACCATGCCGTGTTTACTACTTGAGATAGGATCATCATGTATTAGAGGAGGTTGCCACTATGAGGGATAGGCTGCCATGTCCGTGAAACGTGTATTTTTCACCTTGCAAGCGCGAAGAATGAAAGAGTTTGATGAAACTGAGTCAGAACATTAGTGGACAACAGTCGGTGGAGGAAATGTTTATGGTCCCAGAAATCCCCTACACAAAGGTGGCGTCCACGAACACTGCCCAACATTAGAATAGAATATTTGTTACGCCATAGATTGTCACAGCTAGGAAGTGTCTAACTCTTTAAATATAAGAGGTGAATGACGTAACCACTGAGCTGACAGCCGCCAGGTTTAGATCTGCTATGTAAACGAAACTAATTGGATTCACGAAGGGTGTGGAATTATATTTGAAAGAGTTGTGCAATGAAACTGCATTACTGAATGTAGTATTTTGGGGCATAATCCATTGCGAAGAAAATTTCTGTCAAATAAAACTAAAGAGAATAAGAAAATAAAGGCTTCAGTCATGTCGTGTGTCCTGTTGACTAAAATAGAACTGTGATTTTTACGCTTTCCTATTGTTTTCAGTTTTCTTTGACAGACATCTCCATCGCAACGGTGCAAGTGAAAAAATAATTACTAGGTACCTGACAAGTATGGAATTTCACTCGAGAACACTGTTCAGAGTCAAACTTTTACGGCGAAGATGAAGGCGACAGCGGAAAAGAGGTTACAAGAAGCTGTTAAACGTAAAATGTGAAGTGGGTATAATGATAATTTAATTATAGTTATTGCAAGAAGTGCTCAACATTGCGGCCCCTTGCTTCAATGCAAGATCTGGAACGTCACTCCATGAGTTGTCTCAAAAACTCGAATTCAAGTACATTCGCGGATTGTATCACAGACTCCCTATACCCGAGCGTTCAGCTCATCAACCGTCTCGCATGTTCTTGAAGAGCAGTAATAAACATTGCGAGTAGGTTGAGATTGGGATAACGTGCCTGCTACGAAACGAGAACGTCTTGGCTAACCCACTGTTCTCCGAACATAAGGTTCAGATGGTGTGAACTTCATAAAAGTAGTGAAGAGGCCCACAATCGAATTAATACCACATCTGGCATCAAATTGCATTGGGAACGTCTTCAAGCAACATAGGCAATTTATCTTGCACAAACGCAAGTAACCGAGCTTTATGTTGAACAAGCTGGCAGCATTATAGTCCAATCAAATGGTCACTACGGATACCTGGCCCCAAGTTCACTACAAATTGCTGTTGATTGCCGCGGACTTCGCCTGCATGATGGTATAACTCTGCACCAATTAAAAATTCCGTCTCTTTTTAAAGAAGCTTCGTCTGTGACAAAATCGCGCTTTAAAAAGTCGTGGTCCATGGCACATACCTAGAGAAGCCACTTACAAATTGCAACTAAATGAGGTTAACTATTATGACATATCGCGTGTATCTTCTGTAATTTATATGGATGCAGTAGTTTTACATGCCTCACACGTCAAACAGACGTGTTGATAATACCAAAATGCCACACAAAACGCTATGAACTTGCAGATAGTGTCGTCTACTGAATATAAACATGTCACTTTCAAACGGTGGTGTAGCACTGCATTCCCGTGTGCCCTGTGAATCTTAACACAAAGTAATATTACTAAATATTATTACTAACACTACTTACTACTTAAATTATCCAATACTTCTGACAAATTGTGACAGTCTGTCTCACGTACAACGAATCATTGGATGGAATTACACAGAAGGGAAACAGTCCAAAATTTCCTAAAACTTAAGATGCTCTACGCCAAAATTTATTGTGTGCATCTAAAACCGCGTGAATATCGTTTTTTCCAGCTTATTCATTTTCTTGAAATAATATTACATTACACTAGTTATTATTTTAGGATATATTTATAAGCGTCTAATTGGTATGATTATCTCTAAATAAATAACTTTGTGGGTTGTTTTCTTCTGTATAACTCGGACCAATTTAGCTCAGCGTATTGACAAACTGCTTTTGTTGCTTTACCATTGCATGCAATATAAACTATGGTAGATGTCTGCATTTCTGTCTGTTCTGCACACGTAAGGGTTCTAATCGGACTACAAACATACGATTGACTAGCTGCGTAGCATCAGTACGAACACTTAATGACTACTTACTATGTTGTTTTGAGGTGACTAAGATTCGTTAGTTTAATGGAGGAAAACAAGCCCGAATGTGATGCACGTTTCATCAACTAGATATTAATTTCGATGGCGTTTTCCACCGTCAAATTTGTTTCCAGACAAAAACTGTTACAGATTTCCCGATGTAAATTTTAATGAGGAGCAACCGGGAAAATGTCTGTACCGTGTTCGGAAACAGCTTACATAATATCTACCCACTATGTCGTACATTCCAACCACGCAATGTAAATTTTATTACACATTATGTATATAGGTGTTGCCTGAAGATGGGTGCAGACGTCAGCTCATGAAACATCACAATACCTCGTCTGAAGTAACCTTCAAAGTCTTCAGTCTTTAGTCCAGTCACTCATCTTTGTAGTCCTCGTTATCATCCAGTGTTGTATGTTGTTTGGTATCTGTACCAGTAATTGCCTCCGCTTTCTTGTCGTGTTGTCTGGAATTTTCCACTTGCCCCTTTTTGCAGTTTTTTTCGTTAGGGTTTTATTTTATTTCAATTATTTGGCATTAACTCCTTGTGGATTACGTTACTGTTATGGCTGTTTTGACAACAGCTAATTTCTGCTTTTAATTTCCATGTTTTGTCTCGTATGGTTTTCTGGAACAACAGAGTACAACGTGAGTACGTCCACGATTATACACAATATCATTCGCTGCTAATTAAAGAGTTTATAAAAATTGTAATTAAACAGCTTTCCCGTTAAAATTTTGTTTTAATATTTGCTCCCTTTATCAAATATGTTGTCATATAAAGTCAACTTGGGTGAACATTTTTTTTTTCTAATTGCGTGCATTATCTGTGCAAATTGCGCGATAACATGTAGAATAAAAAAAGTTATCTTTGAAACCAAATAAAATATTTATTACTTTTTACGCTTTACCTATTGTATGCATTTTTCTTATCTGCAAATATTGTTTTAAAATGTGCAGTTGACAAATTAACTTCCTCATTGCGCCTGTAAATGTAATTATATTCACGTTGCGAAAAGCGATTCGCCAAAAATTGTGAACTTAAAATTGTATTTTTTTATATATGGTCACACAAATGCACTGAAAATACTTTTGCTGGTAATTGAATATTAATGCAAAAATTTGGTAAAGACTATTTCATTCACATAGTCGAATTATTACTTTTGGAAATTTCTTGAAAAAAAAAAAAAAAACTCTGTCCTGGTTTCCTTTTTTTTTTTTTTTTTTTTTTTTTTTTTTTTTTTTTTTTTTTTTTTTTTTTTTTTTCGTGTTCTATATTACTTTCTTCCAAGTAACGAATTTTTGCTATATTAAGGAACATTTTTAAAATCAATTAAATCATATAGTGAGAGAACATCTGAACTACGAATAAATAAAATTATGTAGAGGCCTACCTTATTAAAACCTACAAGCCTGGTCAAAATTGTCTTATCCAGGATTTTGTAAGGTCCTAAACTGGAGGCTTTATAATATTTCTCCAGTTTCATATGAATTTAAAAATAGTTACACATATTTAATAGAAATAAATAAATTAGTCTGTTTAAGAATTTAATACAAAAATTATAAACAACTGTAATAGTCTTGGTAGGAATATTTCTGTTATTTACTAAAAATATAAGCTTTTTAAGTAAACTAGTTTTTTCTTCAAAATTATACATTAAGATCTTAAAACAAAACAAAAGTAAGATGATAATAAAACCAAAATATACTTTGCTAGTGTTTAAGTTAATTCGAACCCAACAAGTAAACATAATGTCCTGGTTTCTTAAAGTATAATTTTAAGTTCACGTTGTAGCTTAAAATTCATGATATTTTTAATCACAACCGCCGCCTGGAAATCAAAAACCGAAATACCATAATCTACAACAGCAAAATAATATCTACTACATTTACATAAAGTGTATGCGATACGACAAAGTCGTCTTACCACTGACACTTCAGTACATTGATATTTTATATGTAGAATAAAGTAATTCGGTTTTAGTCAGTCTGCTGGTGTTACTCAGAACGTTAGTGTGCCTGAAGACGGAAACGGACACCATTTCTTGAAACGTAGCATTTTTTATCGTCAAAGGGAAACTACTATTATCATATGTGTAATTCCTGCCTTCGATTTGTCTACGACCATCTCTGTTGCAGTTTTCATTTGTGTTTCTCTCGTCTTTCGTCCATCATTGTCGCCATTGTCATGCATCTTGTTTGGTCCTTGTCTGTTTGACTTTCCCTTTCTCATTTTTTCAATAATAAATTGCCTACCGACTATATTCCTATTTCGGAATTATTTTTATGTTGGTTGACTACGGCCATTTATATCTTGATTAGTTTGCTTCTTTCGTACATTTGTTGCTCATTTTCTCGTGCTTAGTCCTTTTATGTTACTGTTGGTTACATGCACTTTAGCAAAATTGGCTAGCAATAGCGTATAACCAACAAAATCAGTTTGCCATGCACCGTATTGAAAAATCATTCAAATATCACAATTTTTTTTCATCCGATGTCACATAGAAATTTTTTTAGGTAAAATATAGTTCAAAAAGCTAACGAAACCAGCTTATTGTATTAGCAGCCTTTCAACTGGCTGCTTCGAATTGGAATTGTACACATCTTAATATGCTTTTCTCTCTCATGACTGTCTAATTTAGTCTGTTGCCCCAATAACCTATGATCCATACGCTTGAACTAGAAACCTGTGCATACAGAATATTTTTAATAGTTTATTAACGAACGGTTAGGTGATGTTACCCAACACATTTAATGTTATCAATATTACTAAGAGTGGTGATTATACAGGATGAGACGGGTGTAAGGGCAATATTACAGAACGTGATAGTACTGGTCTTTATTATCAAAAAGTTCATGTGAACACGAGGTAAATATGCAATGGTTGCCGATATAACCTCGTTTAAATGAAAAACACTGATAACCGCTCAAAAATATATTATTTTATTTTATTTCATATTTTCGTTTCAGTGACAAGGAGATTGTAATACATTATGAATAACGCACATTTCTCTTTGTATTTGTCGTAGTACCATTCCCTGGCCACCAAGGTCTCCAGACCTCAATCCCTCACAAAATTATTTATGGGGTAGAGGGAAGGATTAAGTCTACACGCGTAAAGTTACTACACGATACGAAATGCTTGCTCGCATGATGGATGCTTTTGCTGACATACAGGAACTTCATGATCATCTTCGACGGGCAACACGTCATATTCTTCAGTGAGTTGACAAACACACTGAATCCGATGGTGGAATATTTGAGAATTTGTTGTGAAATCGTGCCACTTGATCAAAGAACGACACGACATGAAAAGAAAGGTATTGTAAATATTTTTTTTCTGCTGTGGGAAGGTATGTTTAAAAATTTGTTGTAAGTAAAAATTTGTTTTATTTTTTTTTTGAAAAATACATGGTATAAAATATAAAACTCGTTAATATGCATTTTTTTCGTTTATTACAATCTCCTTGTAACTGAAACGAGAACATTAAACCAAATAAAACAATAAGGTTAATTTGACAGGTTATCAGTGTTTTTCATTCAAACGTGACCATCTTGACAACCGTCTCATATTGACCCCATAGTCATAGAAACTTTTTGATCACAATGATTAGTACTATCACATCGTACATTATTGCCCTTTCCTCCCGACTCATCCTGTATATTCATAAACACCCGCAACTGGTTTAATTTATCTGCATTTATTTAAGACACTGCAAAGTGGTTAACGGCATAAGGCAACCGATTCTATAATGAATGAGAGTTAGTAGGGTATGCCCACTTCTCTTCATACCTGGTTTGGAGTGAAAATCCCCGTGTGAACGTGAGACTAACCACCCACAAGTAAAAAGGGACAGAATACCACCAACATGACAATATTCCAATACTAATGTGGCATGGGAACTTATTCTCACCTCGGTGATAAAGAACTTTGTCTGGAAAACTACCCTAGCCAAAGGTTTTTTTGTATAATGGGGTGGTTATGCGATAATATAACTTCTGTCACTCAAGTACTTCTCCGCCTATTGTGGTTAATAGCTGAAAAATTAGAGCTAGTCGACTGTGACTAAGCAAGGGAATATTAATACTGGCTAGTTGAAGATGGGGGTTATGATTCACTAAGGTTTATACACTGTAAGGATTCTGTATTACAGCCCAGGTGCCAGTCTTGGCATTCCGATGAGATAAGCCCATACCCCTGCCCTTGTATTCCTTCACAGCTCATGCTCAGGCCAAGGTAACCCTCTACATTTCACAAGATGTATGATAACCACTTGCTACTTTTCCCTCACTCTTTATGCTAACTGCCTACAGGCAGATTTAATTGTCAAACAGAAACTTGCAGTTTTCGGAATACCGCAAAGCTTGTGGTCGTCCTTATAAATAGTTCCAGTGCTTATGTGGGGCCCACACTTTTCGTGCTGCTGTTTGTGGGTCAGAATAGAGGTGATACTGGTCTGGAGAGAAATTTGTGCCTACGGATACGAAGTTGGTTCCAGTACCAAACTTTATATCTCTGCAAACTGGTTCAACATCAATTTCAATGTCCGCAGCAGTTCTGGAGTGGACGAGATGACTTCAAGGGTCCTCACTTCCAGCCCAAGGGACAATAATTTAGTCAAAATTGTTTAAGTGTTTTCCAAGACGTGAGATACGCCTCAGACTTGTCAAGGAGAATTGTGCCCGCTAACCGACCGGCTCCATGGTAACCACGGCGGAGCATGGGGAGGGGTTTGTAAGGGAATTCCCAATCTCATTTCATGAAAAATCTGACCCCTCCCGGAAAAGTTATAAATCCCCTCCCTCCCGTAACACATAACACATGTATTATTTTCTTAGGCAAAACTCTATTTATTGAAATGTTAAGTACCGATTTCCTCATTATTATCGTTTAAACCGTTTTTTAATCCAGCTATGAATTAAGTCCCCCTAAAAATTGCAAGTCTTACGAACCCTGGTTTCCACATAGCCAACTTTAAGTGTGATGACGAAAATATATATATTTATCTTACAGAAGGTAAGATTTCGGATTTGATGAACTCGTCTTTGTAAAATAGTTCACTCAACAGAATATTTTTTTTCTGAAAAAGTATTATATTTTCTGCTAGCGATACCTGCTGTATTTACGTACGAAAAACGCTTAAATACAACCATTTTCAGGAATGCCAGAAGGGACTGCACCAGAATGTGACGTTAGAAGTCTTTGCCAGTAAATATTAGGTCCATCACCTGTCACTTAACGAAGTTCCGTAAGATAAGGAGTAGGTTCGCGGACAGACTTAAGGAGGGAGCAGTATTAAGAGATAGCGTTAGACTGCGCACATGACACATGACGCCACTTCACCTCCTTCCTCTCTAATTCCCATTCTAGGTGACACGAAGGGCTGCCTTATCTCCTCCGAAGTCAACCTGGTTTGCCAGGAAGCACACGCTAACCGATACCATTACGCTTGAAATGTACATGTCTATGCTATTATCTAAGGTAGTTCTTACACCTGGAACAATTGTGGTAGGTTCGAGAGCCTGCAGATGGATCTAGGTGCAGTAGCGTGGCAACTTTATGTAGGACTCGCAGAGGTGGAGCGAGAAGTGCTTGTTTGGCGATTAGCCTTTATGCTTGGAGAGTCACAGAAGCTGTCTCGGCGACGGAGACAGCGGTGGCTGGAGAAGACTACAGGAGTGAATACAAGAGTGGCTAGTAGCGACACGGAAGCAAATATAGTGGCGGCACTGCAGTTGCATTAGTGTGTTTCAGCAGGAGAGTTTGAGAGTGGATGGACTCTACATTTACGTATGTGTGATGAATAGACAGGCTAGAGTTGAAGAAAAGATTTAACTGTCATTAATTATTATTTTATGTTAAGATTGAAGGACACAATTTGAAAACTGCGATAGTGAGAAAGGCAGATACCGTTTCTGCAGTGTACGAACACTAAGCGTTAGAAACAATAATTAATACAATTGAGAATTAATGGTAAATACAAATATGATGACGTAAATCATTTTGTTTAATTTAAAATAAATATAGAAATGTTCTCAATTTATTTAATTTTATTTATCAAGTCCATGGCTTCTCACAAATAAATAATTTTTCGCAATATTTTATTCGCAAATTATAAAGCTATAAAAACTAAAGCCAATAAATTTAACTAAATACCTGTTGACACTGGAACACTGGAAAGAAAACATCCATAAGCAATGGTCTAGTTTGCAATACAAACAGAAAGAAAAATGTCATAGTATAGTGCAATAACATAGTTCAAGTAGGAAGTCAACTGTATCTACCGATTTAATTTGCTGCGGAAATGTGCACTACAAAATGCATATGTCAGTGGAGGTTAAGATAACAACTGGTGGGGTTCTCTCGCTTGGAAATCACTTCCTTGGCCCGAATTACCACCGTAAGTACCGAAGCTCTTAGTCTTAGTTAAAAATATTGTACAAAGTTTTATACACTGATATTATAATTTCATTATTGTTTATTTATTACGTACCTTCTAGATTCAAATTAAATTAAAATTTAGAAGTATTGCCGCTAAGAAAATATATCCTATATATTTAAAAAGCTTGCAAAGAGGGACTATCTATGATTGTACAGAATGTTCGGAAATTCATTTAACAAATTTCAAAGGCTAGCAGAGGGTACTGAGTAGACAATGATTTGAACAGGAAACCATGTCCGGTTTCCATGTTACAGGCATTACAGTGCGTCAGATGTGCCGGTGTTTTGCAACCGGATAGGCAATACCACGTCAGAAGAGCTCCATGTCAAATCGTCAGCTTAGTGCAAGAACTGGATAACTAAATTTTCCAAGCTCAAGTTATCTGCAAATCTCTACACTATTCTTATGATGGTTCCTTTTGATATGCATCCATTTATAAATGTGTTAATTAAGATTATTGATGCAAGACAAATTCGCATTTCAAAAAATAACTGTTTGTATGACAAAAGTAATTTACAGTGTTATAGTTGGATATATCCAGCTACCTAGTTACATAGGTGTAGCATTAAGCCAACGAAATGAGGTGTGACATAAGGTACAGAATTAAGTGACGTTTCACTCATTACAGAAGAAGGTCAAATTTATTTGGTAACAATACCAATGTATTAAACTAATTTATTTACGACACTAAACTCTATCCATTCCAAGATTGCAGCTTGTGTCACTCCGCCTGTTCGCGCGCTTGAACGGCATCGGCAGTGCAACAAACCGTCGCACCACCTCCGCGTGTATCGCGAGCTACCGACTGGCGACAAGTGGAGAAACGGAATCGCGCCTCACTGTGGAGGAAATGGAATCACGACGGACGTCGGCGTCCTCGTCTAAGTCATAGTTAATCCATTCCATGCACATGTAGTATTTTATGCGCACAGAGTGATATTATATTACAGAGGATTAAGAAAACGTAACTCAACGATTAAATCACCTATCCTGAACTAAAACACAGAAATTTAGCTTAGGGACTATTTCCTGCCTCAATAACACTGTTAACTAACCAGCCAAACAATGATCGAGAGCTGACTGGTGACAAGTGTTTATTTCTGCTGCAATCTTGGATTGGATACAGTATAACACTTGTGTTAACAGTGAGAAAAACACATTTCTGTCTGTATTCTGCACTGGATGTGTCCTATACGAAACTGCTCACTACAACAGAGGCTCGATGTGACGACCAGCAACATCGTTGCACGCATTGTACCCCGACGAATCATGTTCCGATACACTCGTTCCATCACACGAGGTGTCACGTTTATCTCTTGTGCAGCGACCATAACACGTGCCGCCAGTTCTTCCTTGGTCTCAACAGTGTCTCGTACACCATAGTCTTCATACGAACCCACAGGCAATATTCCAATGGCGTTAAGTCCGGCGATCGTGGAGGCCATGCAATAGGTCCACATCTCGGCGCGAATCGTCGGTTAAGATGTTCCCTAATATTACATCTAAAGTGCGGCGTTGCGCCACCGTGCTGAAACCGCAGTTCTTGACGTCATCTCAAATAAGAACAGGGGCAATACATCCTGTAGGAAGATCAAGTAAGCAACACCCATTAACCTGGTTGGAAGAAGGTACAGCCTGATCACTTCACCGTGTAGAATGCCTGCCCACACATTGATTGCAAATCTGTGTTTGAATCCCCTGACGTGTCTTCTGCGGATTTTTGTCTGCCCAGACATGGCTGTTTCGAGAATTGAGAACACACTCCCTCGTGAATTTACATTCATCGGTATACAGAACTCTTTGTGGAAAGTGGGGCTCATCAATCCAGCGGTGCAGAAACCATGTGTAGAAGTTTAACACGTGGTAAAAAAAAATTGGCTTGTTGCAACGCCTGTACCCTTCGGGAGTGGTAAGGATGTAGCTGTTGCTCGTGCAGAACCTCCCACACTACGCTGCTATAAATATCCAATGCACGAGCATTGGTTCGCATTCTTGTTGACGGGTCATGCTCAAAGTAGTGCAGTACAGAATCTTCCAAATCGACGGTGCGGCGTATCTTTGGAGCACCATAGTGCCTCCTCTCGATGGTGAAGGTACCTCGTTATCAGAGCCATCGTACAGTTCTGGCAAAAAAGGTACATGATGGAGTCGTGCTTTATGATATCGCTCATGATGCAACCGACATGCTGCTCTTCCATTCCTTTCGGCTGCGCTATATGCCAACATTATCTCCGTGTATTCTGCAAACGTGTACTGAACCATGTTGATCGGAGACACAAAGGTACATGAATAGGGCTCCAGGCATGATACCACAGCAGTGTAAAGTAACATGCCATCAGATGATCCTCTGACGTAGCAGTGTAAACGTCACATGCCATCAGGTGATCTTCTGTCGTCCTATCCGGTAAAACAACACCGCTACATCCGTCACATTGTAATGAATGTAGTACGGAAACTATACGTTTCCGGACATTGCTTCCTATTCAAATGATTGTCTAATAAGTCCTCTATACTAGCCCTAGAAGACTGTAATATGAATTTATAAACGTCCTAGAAGTGTGAAATGTACTCAAATTTCTACAGAAAGTAACAAAAAGGTGGTTAAAACGGAACGTGAAGGCGGAGAAGAAGAACGAATAAAAAAAACTGGTAAACGTTCAAAGAAAATTCCATACGAGGGTTGCATATTTGAAGCATCCTGACTGCGAGAATATTTACTGAGCGCAATGCTGACCTGAAGAAGTGCAAAAGCACTGCAGGGAATTTCATCAGTGTCTCTAGGTTTAGCAGTTCATTGTCGCCGAATTCTGGATTTTTGGCGGTTTCAAATCAAAAGGTTCGGTTTCCTGATTTTTGCTGTCCCCTATCTCCTGGAATAATCGACATCGAGATTCAGGAAGTATTCTAAGATTATTTTTTAAGATTCTTATCTTGCGTTTCGACCAAGCAAGAACAGAGTGAAAGAGCAATTATTGCATTACTAGAGACCGGAAACTGTTCACGTTAACAATTATAGCATATTTTATTTGCTTTCTGTAATCTGGAAGGCAATGTCAAGATTAATTCAGTTTCCCAGCGCATTTGGTGAACATATCAACTACACTATATTCAAGAAATGTAACTTATTGCCTATTTCGTATCCATGAGTAAATTTTTTTCATATTAATTTTCAGCTATTATTAGAATTGTATTCAACAGTTTCAATGTTTGGCTTGAACGAACTATACAAATCATCTGCCTAAAGAAGCTACAATACTTAATAAGAGTGTATTACATAATTCACTGCTAAAATCATTAATTTAACCTTTAGGTTTTTTGAAGCTAATTTCCGAAAACTAAACAATAGTAATCCTAGACAATACTTTCAGCCAACGTTTAAATCAAAATAGTTTCCAGTGTTACGAACTTCTGAGGCACAATCTATGACGAAGGAACATCGTGCATTTATATGCGGCGCATAAGCGATCACGCGTAATGAATGATAACTTATGGATATATATACATACAAACACACACACTCAAAGTTGGCAAATACCATTATGTAGGATTGTCATTGAGTATTTTACCCATATTGGCTTCGAGAAAAACTTAGTTATCAATCGATGTTTTCAGCGTTTATTTATTTACCACGCACTCTTAAAGAGCGCGGTTTACCGCAATTTTCAACACCACGTTTTTTCATTTGTACCAGATGTTATTTTTTCTTATTTTGGACAGAAAATTTGGGTAAATTTGGCTCGTATGAAAATTTTTTATATCTCATAGTTTTCGAGTAATGGCTTGCTAAAGGAAAACTTTGCATGTTTCCGTTTTAAGGTCTACAGCAAAACAGTTGACATACCAAACTGAAAAAAATTTGAAGTGGATACAGAAGTCGCAGGCTACAATGTCACGTACATAAAAACAAAGATTTTTTTGTATTTAAATAAAAATGCTGAAATGTAAATTAAAAATTTTAAAAATTAAATAATTTTCTTAAAAATACAAAAATATTTTAATTTTATTGTTTAACATAGCTGAATTTTCAGCATACAGAATCATTATTCACTGTGATTTTTTTTTTTCAGTTTGGTAAGTGAGTTGGTTTTAGCGTCGTCCTTAAAACGGAAACTTGCAAATTTTGGCTTTAACGGGCCATTACGCAAAAACTGTGCGAGATAAAAAAATTTTATGAAAGGAAAATTTAGTCACATTTTGTGTATAATACAAGAAAAAAATTCTGGTAGAAATGTGAGGCCTCATCTCACATTAACATGTTTCACACAGACGTTGGGGTCTGTCGAAAGGAATCAGATGAAAATTTTAAATTGAAAACTAAGCAAGATGGCAATACTATTCACTGTAGTAATCGCCCGAATTAAATCACGCTATTATTCGGAAGTGCAGGAATATTTAATACCTAGATAGCTGACATGTCACAGAAAGTTAAAACATGGAACGCGCACTTCGACTATTAAATGAAAGGACTGCACTAACAACAGATGCAGTGTACAGAGTTAGTTTTGAGGAAGAAATTGAATTTTTTTGAAATGTGTACTCCACACACACATATATGCATACACAATTGGTTTCACAATTAGCCAAACAACCCTTGTGGGGAGATTCACAATTTAAAATAACTATAAATAAAAGCCTTGCTACCTAAACCAAAATTGAAGACACTTCCGATACAAGACGTAAAATCTTAGCTTCGACTACTGTTCTGGCTAAATAACTGAAAAGAAATTAAATTATGTGTTATGTAACCTTCATTGCAGACCAGTAGAAATACTTCCACCCTTCCTCATTGAACTAACTTGCTAAATTTGCCTTGCTAACTTATTTGAGAAAGTTGTCTTCATGTCGCACACACGTCCGAGTGTGACGCATTTACTTCAAATCAAGATTACCTTTGTTATCGGAAATTATGTGAACTAAACCATGTGTATACATTTTTAGTCCCGATCGTGTAAGAAACTGTAAGTGTGCACAGAGGCATGGTTTTTCATGATGCTAGTGTTGCAAAATTCAAGAATGGTTAAATGTTTAATGGAATTGTTTTGCAAGTCTGCCATGTTCTCTCTGAACTTTTATAAATACTGATATTTTCAACTTGTTAATTTTGAAGTTATATACACGCAGTCTAAATTCGAAAACTTAACTAGTTGGCTTATTTAATGTAATAACGTTTACCTGTTTTGAAAATATTTTCAAATGCAATTACAGATGACGAATTAATTTTCTGCTCTTTAATTTTATTTGTTGTACATTGTTTTTTATTTTGTTGAGCCTACCCTCTGCAAGTGCAGAGTAGGTTCAACAGGTTTATGGCAGACTGAGATGGAGCCTAGAATTTCATATTAAAGGCAAAATTTAAATCAATATTTAAGAACACTCTTAAATTACTTACATCATATTCATTAAGCGGGAGGAGCTACACTACTGAAAATAAATATTTTTAACTTTCATAAGAACTTTTGATTCAGTTAAATCTACATACTACTACATATAATCACAAACCTTTGTCAATATTTCCAACCTTTTTTCTGTAAATAACCAATCATGAGATATACATACAAACAATATAAAAGATTAAGAAAAATTTAGCTGACTGGATTTAGTTTCTTGGACATAATCTAATGCAATGGAATAAGATGTCCAAGAAACTAAATCCAGTCATGCGCTCCCATTGAACAGTTCTTTCAAAGATCATAAAAATTAAGCTGTTTGTCCATTACTCAAGAAATAAATTACTTCAAGTAATGCAGATTGCATAACTTAAGTATCGCATCACAAATCACTGGATTGCTGTGAATGCATTAATTGTTTATCTCCAGCGAACTGTCGGTAGCGTTATCTGAATCAAGATCTTCACTTCCAAGGCTACAGACACCTTCGGTTGTAGACGTCTCCACCGTCGATGTAATGTCGCTGGATCGACTCTTGATCTGTATGCACCGGCATTTGAAGGTGAGACATCATTTGTCGAGATTGTCGACATCGATGTACTGGATGTCGAAGTACTCAGCGTCACCTGCGGTCTTGATTCAAAGGTGTAGCTGCAAGCCCTACGCGAGTTTGCGTAAGTAGACAGTTCGTCGACCTCGGACTCTTGTGATGTGAACAGTAGTAGTGTAAGACTGGTAGTACTGTGTAGGGCTGATGATTTGGTCGACACAACATAACATCTGGGTGTCATGAGGAAAACTGAACAGGGTGAAAGTCCAGGGCTGTCTACGACTCTTAGCCATTCAAAAATGGGTAAATCACCATTGCTGAGCTTCACCATTGCACGATTCTGTATAGGTGTGCAGGTTGCTTTATTCGACGGGTTATCTGTACTCCATGCTCCATAAGAAGGCTTGACATTAACATTAATAATAGTAGGATATAGAAATGCCATGGTGATGATCTGAGTTCATGGCTACGAAAACACGGGCGTGACGATTTTTCTCGAACACATAATCGATTATGATCAGGTGTTACAAACTATGAAAATATGGCAGTACACGCACTGCTTGTTGCGCTAGGACAAAGCACACCACTTGCTCAACAGCTGTATATTCGGCGAAGCAGTTGCAATGACAACACTTCCCGTACGTCGCGCAAGTGTGACAAATGTGTAAAGCTATTTTCGCGCAGGGACTGTAGTTTTAGGCACAAAAAAATCTGTCAAAAGTACAGTAAGAGAAAATAAGAATGTTTTGAAGTGTAAATAAAAATGTGTCTCATCGGACTTAATATAGTTCTAGCTATGTTGATTTTTTGAAAAAGGAGACTATATATTTTCAACTGTTTCTTTGTTTTTATGTAGCAGTATGCAGATCTAACGGATTAATATTTAAATATAATGTTTACTTACCTTATTTAATAATTAATTATTGCTAAATTAACGTAACACCTTTGCTACATGCTGTTGCATGCTTATAAATTTACCACAAAATAGTTAAAATATAACATTTTAAGCAAATTTTAAGGGAATAGGAAACACGAGTGTTAAATTAAGAATAAATTGTATATAAAAAATGAAATACAAATAACTTCCAAAATTAAAATGCATTTCAATATACATTGAAAGATTTTATAGTGACAAGTCAGGAAAAAAAATACTGTTTCCAATATCATAAATAACTCCAATATTCATAGGAAATTAATATATGTATATGATATATGTGTGTGTTTGTGAATAAAGCTATAATTGCAATATCCATCAATATTGACATTTTGAATAATAAAACAGAAAATACCAGTTTCCAGTACAATATGAGATAAAGTATTGCACATACTGAATACAATGTCTAATTTCCATTTCGTTTCATGCTTTGGTGCCTGAGTGCCCTAATGCGTCACTTTTGTGACTCAAGGTCCGGCTGGTCGGGGGCCGCACTGCGTAACGTTGTTTAAAGTAACACTCATAATTGAAACTATAAGAGCGATATCTCCGCTTAGGCTGCATTACATGTGAACCTTACATTCAGTGTGATATTAAACTGCCAAGTAGACAACATAAGAAATAAAGAATCTATTAGTCGAATGAGTACAGCACTTCTGGTGGCCAATTTGTGTATCAATATGGCGACTTCACCCGCACCACTCAGCAGACGACACGAAAGTTAGTTAATCGTTTAATCAAGCGAGTGTGAAATATCGACCAACTCGATTAACTAGTGGCCAACTTGTGGACCAAATACTGGTGCCCCTGGCGGAGACTTCCAGTGGCTGAACCGAAGATTGTCGACGGTGTGCGAGTTTTGCCAAGACGTCTTTAGCAAGATGGCGGCTCATAGGTGATGTAAACACACGACAGTCGAAAAGAAGTAACTTAAACAAGATAGTCTATGGACACAGAATTGCGGATAGCCAAGATGACGGATGAACACAAAATAGTTGCAGAGGACCAGTCAAAATCTAGCTTGAAGTCAAAGATCAAAGTCAAAGGTAAAGGTCAAAGTTTAGAAGTCAAGGTTCAAGTCAAGGTCTAGTAGAAATAGCGGCCCCAGTGCCACAACACAACTTGGCACGCCATTCCTCGGAGACCCAAATACATCTATTAGCTGATGTCCACTTTTAATGGTATTGCTGTATGTTACGACAGAAAAATCAGAATACATTATAAAAGGCTTATTATGGATAAATTTCAATTTTTGTAAAGTAAGTTGATGGGTGAAACAAGCTATTGAAGTCAAAGTATCAATTGGTGGTTATTGTTTGCACACATGGTTGTATTGCTTCACAGAATTGAAGGGGTTAACTAAGTTTTGAGTTCGGGCGGCAGCAAGGATATGATTTTACACGTTATATTATATTGATAATGTAACATGTAAAACTCTATGTATGCTCTCGCGGTGGCTCTGATATAACAGCTCCCTTTAAGCATTTGGAACCAAAGATTTGTGTTTAATAAAAAATAATTTAAAATATGATTAAATATCGCATGGGCATGGTGCTCGAGGGCAGGGTATCACAACTCTGATTTGGTAGACAATTGAATTGGGGGTTCTTAAGAGTATACTGAACCCTGAAAGATGACATGAAATTGGACCCAACAATGGTAAGGCCAATAGGCTGTTTGTCTCGTCAACAGCGAAGTCATTTGAGAAGATGACGCACAACTTGGTACAATGGCAGGAGTTGGGAGAGGAGATAACCTATCCCTTTGTTAAGGAACCGTACGTACAACATATACAGCTAGTTCAAAGTTGATCGTATTTATCAAAAGGTATATAATATCTGAAAAGCATACTAATCCTCAGAATTCCATTTCACCATTTCACATAAGTATCAATATGGTATACTTTTGAAAAGTAGCATAGGATAGAGCATCGCATTCACAATACACTATAGCGATAGTTACTCACATGTCTCATAGGTCATAGTTAATTGTCAACTTCAGTTCACAATTTATCCATGCAAATACATCTTTACAGGTCTCAACATTGGAACAAACAGTACAGTGAGAAAAAAAATTGTTGGTGTAAACAAAATTTATTTGAATCAACCAAATCATAAGTTTGTATAGGGGCAATTAGATATTTGTTTGCTCGTACCAAATTATTTTGTTCCCTCGATTTGTTTGAGGCAAATAGCTGTATTTTGTTAACAGTACAAAATATTTAGCTGGTGATAAAAATATTCCATTGGACATATTAAATGCACGTACAAAATCTTAAGAACTAAAAAATCTTTTTTATAAACTTAAAAATTTTCGGAAAAAAAAGTAAGGAGAACCCGGGATTTGATCTATTAACCCGTGGCTTGCTGCTTTCTATTCACGACGTAACCAACTTTTTTTTTTTTTTAAATAAATGTTTGGTACAATGGCAAGGCTAACGCCTCGCCACTGCACCAAACATTCCCCCCCTTTAAGATAATCAATGCATTTCCCCAGTATCTTTGTAGTTGTCGTTGTAATGGTAAGGTGTCTTTTGGCACACAGACGAACACAAACACCCAGTCCTGATCCAACTGAGCTGCGAGTACTTCGATGACAATGAGTTGGTTATTTGTATAGGAATAGCATTTTTTTTATGATTGCATTACTGTATTTTCAAACATGTATGTTTTCCATCTGCGAAAAGGCAAACGAAGTCAAATAATATTAAATGTTTCATTCTGCGATCAATAGAATTTGCCACTTTGAAATTGTTATAACTAAAATTAAGTTGCTTTAATTATGCTGATTAAGAGTTTAGACGCCTTACTTGTCGCACAAGCTTATATTTTGAAAGTCGAGGTATACAGTGTTCGCCGTCTTATCGCTCACATAAGCCAGCCTGCCACCTTCCACAAGTCAACCAAATGGATATAGTTTCGCCAACAAAATCATTTAGGCCATCGAAAAAAATTGTTAGTTCAAAGCACATAACTGCTATCTAATAATATTATTTTTTGACATGTTGTAACGAGTTTTTTGTTTACACAAAATATTTATTCGACGTCCTATAGTAACCAAATATATGTTTGGCCCAAACAAAGTGCGTTCAAATGAATATTAATTTGGTCGAGGTAAATAGTTAAATTAGTTTGGAGGACTCGAGGCTTGGTCTTGCCAACAATATATTGTTTAGCTGAAGCAAACATGACCGAAACAAATGTATTTAGTATAATGAAACAATTCTTTCTCTCAGTGTAGGCCACAACAACATTTCATCATAAAAGGACACTAAATCTTCGCCTCTAACATGTCTTAGGAGTTTCTTGATGTCTTCCATTTTTGCCTTGTTAATGGACACTTTTCCAGCAGGATATGCTTCATTCAAATTCATGGATAAATTTGTGTTTTTCGTAGCCACGTGAAAATTTTGACTAACAAAAAACTGTTTATGTACGAAATAGTTGTTACTACACCTTGATTATCACTGTAATATCGATATTCCTTAATTTGGTATATAGTGAAACCTTGTTTCTCACTTCGTGGAACGGATCTCTTGTCAGTTTCTTAAGACAACACATGTTTTTTTTTTAAGTGACGAGGCCACCAGATGTCAAAGTTCATTATTCTTTACGTTTCAAACATTATCACACTGATATTGGGCATGCTGTTGGCTATTATTTCCACATGCTCATTTGGAGTATAAACTCGGTATCTTCCTCTTCAGTACTCCACATACCCGATCACATGGCAGGAAGAAACGTCCTCTTTCTGGAAATCTGTGTACCACCTTCGTAAACCTACCAAGCTGTGTTATTCATATTACTTAATTCTTATCTATACAACAGCAACATCTTTGTCTAAGTGCAACACCACGAATTCAGAATCGCTTGAAGTAGTACACAGATACGAAAACTGCTGCAATTTATTCTCATTGTTCGCTCTGTTTCACAAGGCATCTGCTGCCACCTAACAGCTAAGAAAATATTAAATTTTCTGAATTGTTTCTACCTTCGAGTAAACAGCGAAAAAAGGAATTAAATCCATAGATAAGCGGAGAAAAGAACTAAGTCCGGGACTTAGTTCTTTTCTCCACAATACGTAATGATGTTACCTTCTGTTATCCCACACCCAGCATTCGGACATCGTTTGTTTCAACACAATAGTGTGTGCATTGGTGAGTTTAATACGACTAGGTGTAAACATGTAAATGCCATAAAATGGAATAAGTTCTTTTCTCCACTGGGCGATTAAATTTAACTGAAATCTGGATACATCTCCTTCCACCATGGCGTCCGTGTTCGACTCACGGCGGGGTCGATACCCGAATTTTTGCATTTGGGAAATGTGAAAGGTCTCGTAGGCCAGCGAGATTCCTTGGGAAACTCCCATTTCCCCGGCACTTCATATTCTCTCGCTTCTCCATTGTTGGGACCGAACGAGGTGGAGCACAGTAACACGTTGGACTCGTATTCGGGATGACCCTTATTCGATCCTAACTCCGGCCATCCAGATTTCGGTTTTAATTGTTCCCGTAAATCGCTCCAGGCGATTGCTGATGGGATGGTTCCTTAACAAAGGCAGTGGCTATCTCCTCTCCCAACTCCAGTCATTGTAACAAGTTGTGTGTCAGCTACTTAAATAACATCGTGAGCATTTAGCATTTTTTCATTCATAAATGTGCAGAAGAATGCATGCTGACATCCTTCAATGATGGTGTAAAACACTACGCTTCTCGCAGCAATACACACCAATTATGTTTATAAGTCAAATTACTAAAGCGAAAAAATGTTTTTGCAAAATAAATTACGAAAAATAAAACAATTGTAATATTTATGTGTTACTTATTAATGTTACAGTAAAGTATATATATATTTCACCTATAGTATATTTGAGCCAAAATGTTATATATACGTTACATATATTATATAATATATAATAAAGTAGGTATATATATATATATATGTTCACCTATAGTCAGGGCGCCGGAACTATGGGGAACATGGGTACATTTTACCCCCTGATTTCTGTCAAGGGGTTGCAGAGGGGGGGGGGGGCAATTGGAATGGTTTGTGTTTTATGTTTATCTACTAGTCTTTTTATTTGGCATTTAATTAAATTTATTCATTTAATCTAAAAGACAGGTGACTGACCGGTGGATCTTATCTCGCATAACATATACGTTTCTTTCACCCACCACACCACTAAGTCACTGCTCAACATACGATCGTTTCCATCTCATCGCATCAGCACTAAAGACATCAGCTGTTACAACCATCCAAATTCCACTACCACAATTATACCCCTTAAGGACCCTCTTACTTCAAGCTTTTTGTTGTTCTCGAAGCATGGGAGTGGGAAAATAATAAGGGCGGCACTGGTTCGCGAGTTAACAACTGTATCATCTCTACACGCAGACACCTCGATTAGAATGTGATGTTTTCGTAATTCCAGTTTTTTCTATTGAAACGAGCAGGATTGGCTGCCTTCAAGGTGCGCCGCCCTTTAGCAACCAACAATCAAATACACCTCGTCCCTGCTTCCACCGGGGCTGAATGCGCTCGAGTACAAGACTGATGTTAGGGAATAGACGCTGAGTTAAAGGATTTTCCTTGAGCCATTCAAACACATTCAATAAATCAGTTACGTTCTCAGGTCCAATATACACAAATACAATGTTTAGTACTCCGGGTGACAGTCCCGCTTTTGGCTAGAAGGGGCCGGGGGGGGGGGGCTGACGGCCATCATCAAGTAACGTGCTTTTCACGAGGTTATGAAGCGAATAGTTTGGGGCCTACGGCCCTTATTCGGTAGCGTAACTTCAACAACATTAAGGAAGCCAATGATAGGAGGCTGACGGCCTTTATAAAAGGGCGTAATTACTCGATGCTGGAAAATAGGCGCCGTACAGAGGATAAACGCCTGCCTCTGTCTTGGTGGAGCCTACGCCACCAATCGCCAGTAAATGGCGATGAAAATGGGCATTGTAACTCCTCGTCTCGGAAACTAGACGCCTGATGAGAGGCACGAGCCGTAATCAGCACGCCTCGGTGCCGCAGTCGACCGGGACCTGGCCACTGGGTTCTCCCAAGCTGCTTCGTCTTCGTTCATCGGGGCGATTTCTGCGTGGTCCGGCCTCCTTCCTCGAGACCTCCCATAACAAGCTAACAGCCTTACTGGTTAATGGGTGACAAAAATCATGTCTATCCAACAACTTCCATCCGCGATCACCAGCTGACGACTACCAACTGCCGCGACACCTTCTCCTGCTCGCAAAAACCCGACTGACTCTCCCCTCCCTACTCCCCCTCCTCGGGATACTCCTCGCCCCTATCCTAGCCATCAGCGTTCGCCAAACTAACAAAATAACTACAAATTTAACAGACAATAGATATACTGATGTATCGAATATTAATATAATAAAGAATAACGCATAAATATAGCCATAATAGAAACAATGATATCACAAAATATAGATTAAGATCAAATAACAACCTTTAACAATAATATCACAGTAGTTAAATATCGCCCCAAGGACCCCAATGCTCAAATTTGGTGATTTCTTTTGACATATTTCAGTTCTCTGAACTGGTCCAAGTCAACAGTTTTGTGTCATCAGTTTTTTTTTTTTGCTGTAGTTTCACAATTTAAGAGGCTCGCGCGAGCCCACAATCAAATTTCTCCTGAGATGGCACGTCTCATTATGGCCCTTTAAATGGTGGCATCATAATGTTACTGCTGAAAGAGTGTAGCAAAGTCCAACGCTTGACTATCAGGGAAATAGGTTTTTAGTTGCGGCCGTCTAAAAACAGTTTTTGGCTGTTGTGAGAGACTCAAATATTACGTTAATAATAACTCTTGTCATTTGAAACTACAATACAATCGCCGTCTGAAGTGTTTCTTCTTTCCGCTAATGAACACTTTAAGCGCTCATTTCATATCTTCGAACGAAAATCCGGATTTCTTACACACTGAAACGCAGCTTTCTGGCATATAGGCGAGCTCAAAGAGCATTGCCGTATGAAATCAGTACACATTACAAAATGTTGGTATAATTAAAGTATTTTAAGACATCTTGTGGAGAGATTTTCGGATAGTAAACTAATTTTCAAATCAAAACGCAAGTATGTTTTAAATTCGGTTATTATAGAGGCCTAGATACTAACGCATTAAACATTATAAAAATGACAGGTTTAATTTTTTTTTCAGATTTTGAAATATCTAGTCATTTTCTAAAAAGTAGTTTTTAATTTTTTACTCGACAGTAAAGGATACTACCGTATGGTGCTACATAAATAAATGTTCGCTGATAAAATATCTACTCGGCAAAAATATTTATCGAATTTTAATTAGTTGTTCAGATTTTATTGACGATTTGACGATTGAGTATTCCAGTTGTCCGCTCGACATCGTACCTTTCTACGCCCCTTGATTGGCTAATGTAGGCTCATTCAGTATGATATCTTCGTAGTTCAAGTTAAGTTTCCGAAAATAAAACAAAATGTTTTACATTTATATAAACCGCTGGATAAAATTCAACAACTACGTATACAGTGCAGAGTAAATGATTAAAAAATTAGTAAATGCGAAGATAATACGGATTTTGATTTTTTATAAGTATTTTGTATTCAGCTGTTTGCTTGCAATTTACAGAAAACGACGATTTGGTGCAGTTCTTCTCTGCAGTAGTATGTTGAAATAACAATATGTATTTATTGCAATTCAATAGACTATAATGTATCGAGCAGTTGCTTATATGTTCTTTGCAAATCAATTATATTATGAAACATGCTGCTGCAAATACTGAACATATTAATTTAAAGAATAAAAACTTGGAAAAAAAATTGTTAAGTTTATATATGCTAGCCCCCTCCTTTTTTTTCGGTTTCCACATTCGCAAACTGTGTTCAGAATTAGGTAATTAGAATGCAGTTTTCAGAAAGTGTAACATTTATGCATTTATCTATAGTAGGATGTTAAAACGCGCAATAAGTGAAAATGAATATACTACAGTAAATCAAGCAGTTTTTATGTGTTGTTCATTAATAAAAATAAAATCGTGAAACTTGGTACTGAAATATGTAAAATATTATGTGTATGAATATAGGCAAGTATATGAATGCGATACTACCACTTGTTTTTCCAGCTTCTTGATCCGCCACTGAAAATAGGGCAGGCCAGACTCAATGGATTAGCTTTGGCCGACATCAACAAAGAAATTTTAGAAATTTTTAGACACGTTCTGTAAAGTGAAGTAAAAACATACGAATATGAGTAGCCTTATTGGGATGAATAAAATTAACAGTTGCAGTAGTACATCTCAATACAAAGTTATAACAAAAAAGCTTTAAAAGTAATTTATTGTAGTGACAGCTTTGTCTTCAATGATTTTTTTTTTTTGTAATTTGCATACATACAATTTTCAAAATTCCGAAATTTTGTGAACTGGGGCTTGTGACTCATAAACTTAAAAACTCAAATTACGACTTATGTGTTTCAAGAGCCAATGTAAACATAAAGACATGTAGACCCAAAAACTTAAAATATTGCAATTTTTTTTTACTAGCGCAATTCATTTTTTAAGACATATTTATATAAAACTTTCTTACGTATGTAATCCAATATGTATTGAAACTCCTTAAAAAACACCATTTTGCAGCTCTACAATCTACATATTCAGGGGGAGGGCCCACGGACCACGCTTTTGGCTTCAGGTGTAAACATACAAACTTTTTAAAGCACAGCTCCCTCTTTTTTTGCCACTGTTAGCACCACACTGAATCAAAATCGTTCCGGCGCCTCTGCATATAGTATAGTACATTTGAGTCAAAATGTTTGTCAATTTTGATATAATAAACATGTGTAGATTATATTTACACCTTATGATAGTTACACGCCAATTCTTGATTCTGCAAAAATAAAGAAACTATATTACTTCCTCAAATATTATACACATAATTATTAATGATATACAATTTTTAACGTTTCTACTTCAGTGAAATAATTACATTGCAAAATGAGCTGCAGAGTACGATCGATTAAATCTATGTATCACAAACTAAAAGCGCGCTCACATAAAAACAGGCGCAAACTAACACATGCACCAACAAACTAACAAACACGCGCACCAAAAAACTAACAAACACACACACCAACAAAGTAACACACATACACTCACACACAAATACAAGCACACACACAAACGCACTACATACATAACGACAACAAAACACAAAATTCATCAAAACACACAAAGGCATCAAAACACACAAAGGCACCAAAACATACAAAGGCACCAAAACATAAACAGCAACACACAAAAAACACACAGAAACACACAAAAACTCACACAGAAACACAACAAAAATCACAAAAAACACAGACGATGTTGAACAAACGTGTAATAAGCACACGACGCGAATCCTGAAATAAATTGGAGATAAAAACGCTAGAGGAAAAATGTTGTACGGTGGCATTTCGCATGCACAATTTGGCAACGTGCACTGTAGTTAGTCCCCTATTGCGCTCCACATATATTTCACTTATCTTTCTACTATCGTTCTGCCATGTATATTATGGGAGCGTGTTAAAATCCTGAGCAGCCCAAACATGCTTCTACGTTTACTTGACATAACATAAATACATAAAATAATATCAGGGCTTAGAGCGTAAACGGAGACTTTCTCCTTGCAGCGTTACTACATCGTGCACGTAAAATATCGTCATACAACATTTTGTCACTTAAGAGGCCGTGTCAGTGTTTCAGGCGCATGTATGCAACCCGCATTAACCCAAAATAAATCAAGGCTAATTTTACGTACTCTATAGCAATAAGAGTATTACACATATCAACATTATCTTCACGTTTTATAAGAGACAGAGTCGTTCTTATTTTTGCTGCGTTTGTCGAAGTCAAGTACAATTAATGGTTGCTACAAATTTTACGAAATTTTTTTTAGTATCACGTTGCTAATGTAACCGCTTGTTATGCTTCATTTTACAGACCGCAGTTTACTATCCGAAAATCTCTCCACAAGATGTCTTAAAATACTTTAACTATACCAACATTTTGTAATGTATAAACTGACTGCTTGTTTCGTCTCATCATTTGTGTCGTTTGTTGTTTTTTCTGTTTGAGTCCGACACATTTGTGTTTTGTTTAGTCTCATCGTTGTTGTTTTGTTGTATTTCTGCTTGTGTTTTTGTCTCGTCTCATCGTTGTGTCGCATATCAACTTAGCTATTTTTATATTCTTGGTATTTCTTTTATTTTCTGTTTGTTCCTTGTTTTTATCTGAACAGATTCCAGTTTTGGAATTTCTTGTTGTGTGTGTATCCTGATGACTAAAGCATACTCTGCTTATTGATGCTTTCTTGTATTATTTTTAGTTTCCTTTTGACAGTCAATTATTTTGCAATGGAGTATGTCCAAGTAAATAAATCCAGTCATGCACTCCCATTGCACAGTTTTTCAAAGATCATGTTAAATATAGTTTTAAATACTTTCTATTGTAACTTTTCTATTCTTCTAGAAGCTATTGCTGTAATAGAGTTCCAAATTACTGAACAGTATTCTAGTTTTGATCGTACTAAAGAAAAATACAAACAAAGCAAGGAGTCCAGCGTAGTTGCAGGATATGTAATTGATTTTATTAAACCTAATATACGCACAGACTTATTATTTAAGTTGTTCACATGATGATGGAAGTATAATTTGCAATCAAGTATCACTCCAAGATCACGGATATAATCAACTCGCTGAATTTCATGTTTTAAAATGAAGTATTTGCTTGTAATAATATTGGTTTTCCTTGTAAACTAATTGCATACAGTTTTTTATTTTTAATTAAGAGACATTTGGTTATTTAAACACCAATTATACACTACTAGAATGTCATTCTGTGGATCAATATAATCACTTCTATTGCTAATGTTCTTACATAATTTCAAATCATCCACACAGAGGACTGGCTTAGAACTTTTTATAACATGACTTATATCATTAATAAATATATTAAAAAGTAGAGGCGACAAATTAACTCCTTGTGGAACACCTGATGAAACACGATAGTAAGTGGAGAACTTTGTTTCTAGTCTTACCGTGAACATTCTATTTGAAAAATGATTAGCAAACTACTTAAAATATGTTGTGTGTAAACCTAAATTAGAAAGTTTATTCAGTATTATTGAGTACTGACACGTGTCAAATGCTTTTTTAAATCAAAGTATATTGCATCAATTTGGTTTCTAGATGTAACGTTTCCACATAAATTATTTATAAAATTAAACAAATTTGTACAAGTGGTTTTACCAACTTGAAATCCGTGCTGATTGTTTGATATAGTATTTTTGGTATAAAAGTTTAAATGTTTGTGAACATTTTTTCAAAAACTTTCGAAAAGCAACACAGCAATGATATTGGTCTATAATTGCTTACTATATGTTTATTACCTTTTTTAAAAAATAGGTATGACTATTGCCTTTTTCAACAAATTGGGACATGAAGTAGAATTCAAACTGTAATTATAAATGTGAGTCAATATCGGTGTATATGTGTCAATACAACCTTTAATGATGAAATTCGGTATTCCATCAATTCCTGTAGCTTTGGTGTTCTTAAGTCTTTTGATAGCCCATATGACTAGATTTTCAATTACATAAGGAACTGATAGATTTAGATAACTTAACTGATTGTCACTTTGATTGTTTGTACTGCCACTTCCTTGGATGTACACCTCTGCAAAGTATTTAGCAAACATATTGGCAAGAAGTTCAGGATCCTGAACCAAATCACCGTTTGATATTAAAGTTATTCTCTCGCGGTAACCATCTTCCATAGTTTTTATATATTTCCAAAATTTATCAGGTTTAATTTTCAATTTATCAGTGATACTAGCTTGCCATTTCCTTTTGTTGGATTTAATTTTTTCTTTTACAAATTTTTGCATCTTAGAAAAACGAGAATAATGCTCAAGTGTTTTGTGTATAATCTAAATAGACGTTCTTTACTTTTTAATAATTTAATAAGTTCTTTAGAAAACCACACTGGATATTTGTTTTGTGAAAATTTCGTTACTGGTATGAACTGGTTTATAATTGTTTGTGTATTTTGTGTAACGTACTCCACCATGTCGTTAACATCGTTCATATTATAAATAGAAGATTAGTTTTTTCAAGGAGTACGTTTCCTTTTTGCTTGTAAAAATTTACAATATTTTGTGTATGGAAATTCTTCCAATCTATACCAGGAACATTAAAGTCACCCACTAATATTATCTGATGTAACTAGATAGTTTGAACTCTATAAAATCGAAATATTTTTTTTTTAAAATCCGCTACAGGTAGTTGTGGCGGTATATAAATATTCCCAATAAGAAGTTTATTTGCATTACAAATTGATATTTCAACACATATTGCCCCAATATCTTCCATTTAAAAATTCATATTTCTGAATGGTATATATATATATGCATGCGAAGTGTGTATATTTTTTTAAAAATAATTCGTTGTATGACTTCACACAGACACGAAATTTTTCAAGCGTTCTGTTCGTTCATATCACTGGCATTATTTTGCACCGACGTGGCCAAAATCTGTCAATCAAATTATACAAAAGTTATTGCGAGGGATACACAAAAAGAGAGTTCTCGTTAACCTATTTTTTTTCCTAAGTGAATTCTGGTAAAACGCAGCCAACCGTACGCCAGGAAGTAGAAATCTGAGTGCTTCCCTTGTTCGCCCGTCCATGTATTCATATTTTATGTAGCTTTCGGCACTTGACTATGATAGAAAACCAATAGCAGCTCTTTTCAGAACACAACCACCCTCGTTACATCTGAATAATGCTCGCGCTGAACTCTGTAATAACGTCTTTTGAATATAGGCAGGTATCCGTTTTATAAATTGAGAAAATCTCAGTAGTCTAACGTATTTTAAATATTTAAGGGGTATCGTAAGGTACAATGTCGAGCAGACGGCTGGAATACTCAATCGTCAAGAAAATATGAATTACTCTTAAAAATTTGAATTTTTTTCGAGTGGATATTTTATCAGCGGATGTTTAATTAAGTTGCACTATGCGGAAACATGCTTTACTATCGAGTAAAAAATTTAAAACTGTATTAAAAAATATAAGGGTTTTATATCACAAAATCTACAAAAATGTTACCCAGTCGTTCTTATAATTTTTAATTTGATAATATCTAGGCCTCTCTAAGAACAGAATTTCAAAAATACTCACGTTTTCACTTGAAAATAGTTTTAACATCCGTAAACCTCTCGCGCAGGGACCTTCTAACTATATTATTATTTTCAAATAATAACGCGAGTATTTTTTTTAATTCGGTTACTATAGAGGCCTAACATATTATCATATTAAAAATTATAACAATGACCAGTTTTCCTTTTTTGTACATTTTGTCGTTTCAAATCCATGTATTTCTAAAAAAATATATTTTTAAATTTTTTAATTGAAAGTTAATCGTACAGTACAGTGCTACATGAATAAAAGTCCCCTAATAAACTATCTGCCCAGGAATTTTGATAAGTAGTACAGAGTTTACTGACGATTGAGTATTCCATCTGTCCGCTAGGCATCGTACCGTTCCATGCCCTTTTAACATGGCAATTACTTTTATTAATAATTAGGCAAATGATTTAACAAAAACTGCAACATAACACACTTTTTAAGTCACTTGTTGAGTCACATTTCATAAATATTACTCACAGTGAAATTTATTTGAATCACATTAAAATTTTTTCAAACAATGATAATATTTACTGGCATACACAAAACTCCGTAGCTGATCAGTTTCGGACGAACCTGTCATCTCACAACGAGTTTTAGATCTAAAAAGTGTATATAAATCCACGAAAAAATACGCACTTTATCTCACAATGTGTAGCACAAGTAAATCCCACTATGGTTACCTAAATAACAAGTCAATCTAACACGAAAAGATATGCAAGGATAACACTACAGTATGAACATACAATGCTTCCTGTTTAATACTCATACTAGTCAACAGTCAAAACCCAACGACAATGCGAATCCGTTGTTTGGCTCCAAAATGATGATGACACCACTGCACACACAGCCAAATAAACATAAGCATGATGCAGACATAATTTTTGTGTTTGTGCCCTCATATATAGACCGATTATTAATTAAAAAACAACGCCTTTTGAGGAAGCATATCTTGACGACAAAATATGTCGAAAAAGCATGTAAAGCCTACAACTTATAGCGAGTGCGAACGCGAGTGCGAGAGCGCGTGCGAGAGCGCGTGCGAGGGCGCGTGCGAGGGCTCGTGCGAGGGCGCGTGCGAGGGCGCGTGCGAGAGCGTGAGCGAGAGCGTGAGCGAGAGC
>PNEQ01019853.1:0-22977 GCA_003012365.1 Medauroidea extradentata
GTAATTATGTTTACATTATACTTAACACAATATACATTACAACAGCATAATAAATACTTTTAAATCTTACTACCTTAAAATAACATGCCAGGGCTTTACCGAGTTACTAAAATTACTAATATGTGCATAAATGTCTTAACGTCCCCAACATGGACTCTCATTTACATACTGTAATCTCCACGAGATATCGTGGTATGTTGTATGTACATGCACAAAATATTTAAACGTACAGCAATAGAATTTCTGATCGTAACATTCGTCACTAGAAAAGTGGTTGTGTTTTGGCGCGTTGGGAAATTCAGTCCCACGAAATGGCAACACCTAAAGCTTTTGGATATTATGTTTTATCTTTTTTAAAGTTTTTAACTAAGTATGTTGAGGACTGCAGCTATAAATACTTAAAACAAAAATTCTCAACCATTCTTCCGCGTCCATGCATTTAAAAGAGACGGTCGTTTTAATCCATCGAAAACTCGTAACTTACAAACAGTGGTAACAGTAACTTATGAATCGGCAACGTGGACAAGAACTCTGAAAGCAGGCGAGCCAACGGGGGGTCTTGGGTTGTCCTCGTGTCTGTCGCTTAAGGGTCTCAGAAGAAGGAGCATAGGCAAAGTCATAGCGAGCCAAAGGATAACTTCTAATATATATTTTTTATCCTCCTCCCTACCTCACCTCCCAGAGCTGGAGCGCGCAGGCTGCCGAGGGGTCGTAAAGAACGTGGAAAAATGGCGGTCCGCGGCAGTAAATTCCGGATTTAAAAACACTGTTAAAATATATTTTATTGTGTGGTTGTGGGGAGAGCGGACTAGATACTCTCGGCGCCAGGGCATCGCTGTGGGGTCCTGCTTATAATTTGGGGAGGATACAACCGACAAGTCGAGGTATTTTATTGCTGCGTCCTGTTGCTACCGTGCGCCTTCCAGCGTGGACCACCTACAACTCATACCATCGGGATACGCTCTGCCTTGAAACTAGAACTGTAAATTTTCTGGAAAACGACTTTTCCGAAAATTTTGCAGACAATATTTCGGAAAGATATTTCCCGCATAGCATTACAAACAATTTTCATTGAAAGATATTTACCAAAAAATTCCAAAGAATATTTTCTGGAAATTTTTACAGTAAATGGCTTCAGTTTTTAACATGCGGAAAATTTTGTAATTTTGTTTTAAGTTTTCAAGAAATACATACATATATAGCCTATATTTTATTCGTACAGTATTAACATAGCTTACTGTTGTTTATTTTCATATTCCCATTAAATCACAAAAAAATCTGTTATTTCATCCTTGGAGACAAGTGACTGTGGCAAGATTACTGAATTATATGCAGTATGCAATTTGCGTAATGGAAAATATATAATTTTCTGGAGAATATTGTATCACCTGCACATTTACTTACCATACATAAGAAGAAGCTCGATTTTCCCCGGTTTGCATTCCAGGAACACCATATTTCAAATAAAATATTTTCTTAACTTTCCGCTGTGATAGCAAGGCGAAAATCGAAATACGATCTTTCTGTGCGAAAATATATACAGAAAGATAACTTTTGACCTAATAGTCTGCAGGCGAGTTACGCATAACAAGTCAACGCTAACTTCCGTGTAGTTCTTTGATAATTTCCACGTTGTGCACTAGATAGAAATTTCGAAACTGCGATCCATAGTTAAATTCCTAATTTGCTTCCAGACTTGCAATACTATAATTGTGACTCAAAGCTTCCCAAGTTGATAAGGAAAATTACAATCACATGTTGTTACAGTAATTTATTGCAAGGAAACATAAGCTTAAGTAACAAAAACTGAATTTGGAAAAAGTCATGTTTTTAAGACACAAAATTACCTCTCACGTTTGAGCTGTAAAGTTATAAACCAAATAGTTTGAACTTCGCGTATTAATTTCACATGTAGTACAAGGGCAGAATAATTACTATCTATAGCTATTTACAGCCTTAAATCAATGATGTACGGGTCGTGTTTTGCAAATTCAATAGGGTGGTGGAATTGCACGCACAGAAAGGCATTTCTGCAGCACCATAAACTTATATACTTATTTGTTTCAAAATTACTAGCTACATTAAATATAAGAAACAACAGCAATTGGTTTTTAAACAGTTGAAAGTCTCAGCAATTAAAAAAAACCGCGTGGATTTGAGAACCTAGTTCACATAAAGAAGTTTCACAATTAATATTTACTACGAAATTGTGTTACTCAGCTTAGTAACTAAATACAACCACGATATTTGCTGACGTAGGATTTTTTATTAATACCTTGTTAACGAACTGTAATTAAATTAATGTGAATATAAAATATATTCATGTTTCACGATGCAAGGAATATATTTTACTTCATTTACTTCTACAATGTAAATCACTTTTATGAAAATTAGGCACAGCCTTTATAAAGTGTGTAATGTAACTGCAGGGTTTCAGCTAACAAGATTTTAAATTTATAATGACAAGATTGTTGCACTTAATTAGCATAAATCACTGAATTAGGCTAGAAGATTCTTATGTCTACCACCATACAGATATTCCAGTTTGATAGCTTTGGCTATTGGTAAGGAATTACGGAGTTTAAAATATTAATCGGCTAGTTACTCACAGAAAGACAGCAAATGAAGCAACATCCGGAATTAAGAAAAACAGGAACCCTTTGAAATATAAGTGCCAACATTAAGTTCGATGCTAAACATTACCGATGTGAACTTCGAGTCTAACTAGTTAAAACGACATTTTTGGTCCCAGTACAACATTACTTGGCATTGAAAATTCATGTTAAAGTAAATACATGTTTTAAATCTTACTGACTTTTTTTCTCTTTATCAGTTTGTGCTGTAAATGCCTAGGAATGTTTGCAACACTCTTAAAATTAATTCTTCAACTAAATATGTTCCTTGGAATACGGTCTTCAGATTTGACTAGATTACTTGTTACAGGCTACGCTGGTAGTCGCTTGTCGGCAGTTGTGAGCTATAAGCGCTAATTAGTTAATTATCTTATTTGTTTACACTGAGTTCTGAATAGCGTGCAAGTTTACATATTTCTAAAGAAAACTTTCTCTGCTTGCAAAAATACTTCATAAATGTGCCGTTAAATATGGTATAAGTAATATTGCCATTTGCTCTATATACTATATTGTATTTTTAACCTTATTTAAAGGTAGTGTAACAAAACTATTAGCGGAGTACAAAATGTGTTACAATTTTTGGTTTATTTTTCAGCGGTATGAAGTATTATTTTTCTCAAGATTTGGGTGTAATGTTTCTTACCCTCCAAAACAGAATTTACGGTTTTAGAGTGGCTTGTGCGTTCAATGTTAGTACGCCTGAAACATAGACTGCCCTAGAGCCACTGTAGTTTGCTATGTGGCGGGTATCTAGGCGCGCGGGGGAAAGACCCTGAAAGTGTTCGTAAAAGTGTTACCTTAACGAAAATTATAAACACGATAATAATAGACTTCTTCAAAAAGCATATACGAAAATTTTCAACGATAACACTAGGTGTGATCTTTTCAAGGCTAATCAGATATCAAGAATGTGTTACTTGCTTAGAGAGTCAGTTTAAAATCGGTGCAAATTTACAAGTGTTTTTTCCCTTCCTTTAAATAAATCATTGATATAAGAGCTGTTTATCAAAACACGGAATATGTACAAATATACAAACTGCAAATATTGATCCTAGCAATGTTCATCAGTTCTTATCTGTTGGAATCCTGTATTGACACGCAAAAGTATCTAGAATGGACGTTTGCATTGTCTGTTGTAGCTGTTGTTTAAAATCACGACGATAGTCAGTCGGGTTTGAGATACGTATGTCACTATTTTTTTTCGCTTTTACGGATTGATTATTAAAAATAATTGCTTTCTTGGCATTCAGTACTACCCGTTATGTACAAATTCATATTTTTTTTTAAAGACGTTATGTTTGTTTTCGAGCGTGAAGAAAAATGTTTGCTAATGGAACCAATTTAAATTATACGTCCTATAACGTTTTGCGTAAATGTTAAATTCTAATTTTAACAGCAATAAAAATACTACTATTTTTATTTCAGTTTTTACTAATTGTATTTAACAAGTAATTCAAATTTAGCGTAAAAATGTTAAAGAACTTATTCATAAACCTGGTTATAGCTAAACATATATTTAAATTGCACGCTGAAACTAATATTAGGACTTTAAAACTAAGAATTATTACATCAGGGGTATAGTGAAAACTTCAGTGCTAGCTTAAGCCCTCAGTAGAACCCACCTTCAAATTATCACTTTTTTTGGGCCAAATGGTTTCGGCTGGACTTTGATATATCTATTAGTTGGCATGTCAGTGTTTGATTGAATTTTCTCGAATATTACTCTATTCTTACGTATTTTTCCCTCAAGGTTATTAGATATAAATGAAGATAATAGTTCAATCGTTTAAAGAAACGAGTTTTTGTGTAAAGGAATTTTAAACGTACAGATTTGACAAATTTTGTTCAAGATTGTTGCTACGAAGTGTAACGAATAGGATTTTCGAGCTGAGAAAATTGGTACGTAAATGTTCTCAATACGCATGTTTTTCCCTACCTTCAAACTATTTCACCAGGTATTCACTCCTATTTTTTATATCATATTCCCTTATCACGGAGTTAAGACTGCGGCGAAGTTAAACACAGGTTATCGGCTGAGAATTCCGTTTACTTTAGGCTACCGAAAAAATCCAATCGGATGCTGTATATATTTCTACCAATAAGTCACGCCATCTCTTTCCTCGTTGCCTTTATGCCCGAGCAGATGGTTCCCTTTTTAATGACCATGTTGGTAATGAAACATGAAGACAATATAAATAACAAATGAACAGTGATGCAACCCATCAATCCTGTTCTTTCCTACGCGAAAACGTTAACTTTTTCTTATCACTCTGATCTACGAAAATAAAACACGCATTAAATAAAACTATTTTAGTTTTGAAAATTTTTCACGCCCATTAGTCTCAAAACACGGTAAATTTTATTAATATAACTCAAATACGTAACACCACCCGGATTCGCAAGATACAAAAATTTAGGTGTACTTACTTATACGTCATTCACATTAAAGTTGTACTATCAATGCTTTTTAAAGTCACAAAGGAAACCAACAAAAATTAAAATGTTGTAAGCCAGTGTGTTGCTCCGCGTCTCCAAGCAATATATACGGTTTTCGTCGATGGTGCCAGTCAACACAGAAAAAAATTTTGTAGGAAGTCTTCCCTGCAAAATTATTTTGTAGTAACCACAAAGTAATTTTGTGATGGTACAAAATGTTAGTGGACACAACAAAATATTTGTATGGTGACCGCAAAATAAATTTTCTAGGACAAACACCTACAAAATATTTTGTACCTGGCACAAAATGTTATTTCCGTGCAAGCATGTACCTCACAACTGTTTAAGTGCCTCAAATGCGAAAAAAAAAAATTAGTTACACGGCTTCTTAAACCCATTTTATCAAATTCCTATATTCTGTTTAATAAAACTTCGTTAAATTTTAGGTTCTTATTGTTAACATTATGTAACGTAAAACACTGTGAATGGAACAGACATTCTAGGTTCAAAATAAAATGAAAAATTACAGTTATGATGCATAAAATATGCGCATCACACAAAAAAGAGGAACTCTTATAACAGTAAAAATTTACTTAAATTTTGTGGAACAAAAGTTTACCTACCGAGAGAGGTTGCACAATTGAAACACGTTGGCTTCGTATTCGAGAAGACAAGCGTATTATTCCCTACTCCGGCGATCCTGGTGGTTTAAATGGTTTTCCGGACCAGAGTACCTTAAGGATAATACTTCAACGATTCCCGTGCATAGGCAATGACTGAATCATCTCAGGGGTTGTGTTCGTGTATACAGGTCTGTGTAACAGGCTTTAATGACCTCGCTGTTGACAAGCCGTAGAGCTGAATAAAATTGTATTATCTTTGTTTTTCGTGTTCAGGAAGTCTAAAATTATGCAGGCGTACTGAATTTCCTACATGCGATTAGGATATTGACAATATTTAATGGGATGTAAAGATCAGAATGTAACATATTGATGACCATATCGCTCGTTCTACAAATATCGTCAATGGTAAGTCTCAGGTAGATTTCAACATACCTGAAGATGTTCTGGATTTTGTACGCCATTACATTCACAAAATCCGTATTTACTGATGAAGCTTTAGTATTGAGACTAGCTTTACATTGAGACACTCAGGTTCTCAGTAAATAAAAAAATAAATTTTATCTACCAATATTTCTTAAGGGAGAGCTGAATTGTTTTCCCTTCTAAGAGTGGTCATGCAGGATTTTTCTAGTAATGTGCATTTGAAGGGTTGTCTAAATTGTTGATCCTTGGAAGGGTAGATCCCAAAGAGTTTTTTAACAGTGGAATATTTTATGTGTCGTCTGAATTGTTGGCCTTTATGTTTGTCAGGTTAAGTTAGGTTAAGTGAGTTTAGGATAGTTTTTGTCATATAAGTTGCGTCAGGATATGTTGCCTCTTCCAAGGGTCTACAATTAAGAAAATTCTTCAAGTACACCACTTTCAGGAAAATTTTAAATGACTGCCCTTCCCCTGGCCAACAATACCGTTTTCCTAGATAAGGTTATTATGTCTGGGTAGATGAACTACACTATTCAGTCAAGAATTCACGCGGGAAAGGCCTATGGTTTTCTTCGTGATCAGCTAGAAGTTGGAATCCTTGCTGCCTCGAAATTTTCCTCCGAGTGGCAGACACATCCGCATCGAAGATTCCCTGGGGAATTCTGCACGTGCCTGTTACTGGCCGTAAAAGTCGACCAGCGGGACTTAACAAGCCGCTTCTTATCTGCATGCAGAAACCCAGAGTGTGGCCTTGGCGAGGGCGGTATAGGCGGTACGCAACAAACTGAGAGCTCTTTCGAAAACCACCTGGTCTAGAACAATAAATAAAGACTATCTCTTATTGTGACCTCGGACGTAACATTTGAGTGAGTTACAATCTGCACGCTTTAAATTTACTCTGGAAGCGTTGGTTGATTAGAAGAGCGGCAGAAAAATACATAAAATCTGAAAGGGAAAAGTAACAAGGGTTCCAAAGCTGCTCAGTTTATCTCGAAGCACCTATACAGCCTGTTCATGGAGAGGTGTCCCTGTGAGCATGTGGTCGTAAAAGAAGAAACGCCACGAATAAAACCGAGAGCAAAACGGGGGAATGAGAACGCGAATAATACCAAGCGCATCAAAAATTCAGGCAGTCGTAAAACTAGGGCTGCATTTCTTTTTTAAGATCTTGCGATAATCCTCTCTTTTAAAGCTATCTGACAATGTTTTTAGAGTTGAGATAAAAGCAAAGACAATAACTACATATCGTACAGGTAGCGTATGAATGTCGCAAGCGAGGTTAAAACGCATATGTAATTCTATTTAATGTTTGTAATTCATAAGCAAATTAAAACTTGATTCATAATTATTGCCAACAAAAGTGGAAATTGTTATGAGCGATGTGCTACTGCTGCTAGTAAAATTCTAGTTTGTATATTGAAATGTTCGTTTGGAATGAAGAAAGATAATTTTACCATTGAATGTGTTTACTTTGAATATTTTTGTAAATATTAAGCCCAGATATTACCTTAAAGTAGACTTTCTTAAAGAAAATTCAGAGTAACATATTTATGTGATCTTCCCATTTTCGTTTCAAGAATCCAAGTATTACTTTCCTATTTATCAAAATCGGTAATATAATTAACTTGGATCAAAGTTAAAAATGACACTAGCTTCAAACTAAAGAAGTAAGATCAAACAAAAAACAAGCATATCAACTCTTACCGAAAAAGCATGTTTTGTGTCTAAGAAATTCAAAGATATCCAAGCATATACAAAAGTGACGAGTATCAAAGTTGTGCATTCACTTTAGTTGATACAAAAAATCGCCATATTCCAATCGGCGTGTAGTGTTTCAGCCTGTAGCAGTGTATTCGATAGCTGTATAGCGAGAGTGAATAATGTCTGCTGAGAAACATAACTTTAAAAACTTCATATTTTCCTATAACAATTTCAGTTAATTCAGTTATATCTGTAACTAATTTTCTCGCAGTTGAAAATTGTCTAAAATGGGTTCTTTGCTGTTTCTTTTTGGTATAAAAATATTTTTTTGAAAATTTTGTTTAATGTATGGGCGTTTAGAACAAATGTTTGTCTTTACATTAAGTTGTAAAATTTTAGGGACCACGACTCACTATCTCACATAGGTTATCTAACTGCTAGAAGACTGCATGTAAAATTTGTGAGCTATGCCTAGAGGCTAGGATGAAGCGTGATGTACGGTCGGTGGTACCCTTAGATATCCGCACTTTCAGGTCCCAGAGGAACACATCACAAATTTAAATTATTTTCCAAAATAAACTCTTATCCATACAAATTGCAAAAGAACAGATGATATTGCGCTTAATTAGCCTATGTGGTTTACAAGCATGGAAGTTATTTTGAAATAATAGCATACACGAAATAAGATGTAATTTTCAAACTCCATTGTTTCACTTTTTTTGTGACATTTGCTTGAGACTGAACGGTTTGTCCCTAACCATATAGTTGGTTATTTATGCTTCTCCGTCCTAAGAACATAATTATTACTGCACACGGCTCTCAAATAAATATAGCCACAAAACAAATCTACATGTTTACATTAAATCCCTTCATAAAATAATCTACGGTATTTCAACATTGATTAGTGACATAAACAATGCTTTGAAGAAGCATATATAGATGTGCAGTAGACCCATTTTTAAATAGATCGAAGTAAAACGCAATTTATTCGAACTCTCTCTCTCTCTCTCTCTCTCTCTCTCTCTCTCTCTACCAAATGCCACAGTGAAAAAGTCATTACGTCATAAAAATTTTCAAGTAGGCGATACTGTTAAAACTGATAACCAGAAGGATAAATCAAATACTGAAGAATAAATACATAATAAAGCTAAACATAAAAATAAGGAAAATGGTGATAATCCAAACTAATAAATATAAATTATTTCATAAAAATCGTTGAACAAAAATTGGAATACCTATTCATTAAAATTTCATTTCTGAGTAAATATTTAGTCATAAGACTTGGCACAATCTTACCAGCGATAAATATTTAAAATAAAACTCTCTTCGTTGTCACACATTCATCTGACTAAATTTACAATAGAGTTACAGTTCTGGTTTTCTCGATCACTAAAGCTTTCTTACAAAAATATCGCATAAGTGTATGTCTAACTATATTATTTCACTAACGTAAATGCAGATTTCATTAAAACTGATGCTATTATTGCGATTCCGAATAAAATTATGCTGGCAGATGGACGTCCTCAATAAATTTTATGCCGACAAATATAAATTCCTTTTGATGCTTCCTCCCAGGATAATGTTTTACAATTCGAAGTAAAAGGGCTTTTAAATTCAACAAGATAAAGTAAGCCAATTTTATGGCGTTTGAGTGGAAGTAATTGGCCTGTCGGATACGGCGAGCGACGCAGTTATACTGGAAGTTTATTCCCTTTAGATTTCAATTCAGGCTGGATTTCCTGTCATCAGATCAGATATGCTGCAGTGAATAACAGTCTGATTTGTAGTTGATTACGGTGAAAACTACTTCATTTTCATTTCGCAATCCACTAAAAGTCATGAACGTTTACCTTTTCGAGATCGGTTTACAAAATTTCTATCTCTGTCGGTAATATTCACAATACGTTTATTCATTATTTTTAAGCGTAGAGAAGTTTTTCTTCATTAATCGGGAATAATTTACATAGATGTGATCATTAGTGGCCTGCTAAATACACACACATATCAGATAGTAATTTGTGGCATTACGTTGTACTATTATTTATAAACCGGACTTTAAAATTAAAAATGGAAGGTTCTTTGTTTACAATAATTTAATACAAACCATTCTTAATTATTTATCATATTCTTTTGATTTTCACCTGTAACACTCATACGGTTTTTTCATTTGTTGGAACTCATTTTTGGATAAAAATTATTTATCGTGTGACATACATACATGTCATGTCACAAGACATTCAGGTGCGTAAGACAAGTAGAGATTCGCATGTAGATCTTATACATAAGCACTTGTATCATACGTTACACGCAGGACGTCTGTGATAGTTTTCCTACATGAGCTCGCTTGCATAGGCGCAACTAAGGGGAGGGCACTACGGTACGCCCCCCCCCCAAATAAATAACCAACCAAGGTCTTAAAAATTACAATTAATTTAATATTGAATAATCAGTGATACTGTAACCAGTAGAATATTCAAGGTTTAACAATGAAAACTGAAAAAAATAGCACTATTTTACACCTTAAAATCCAAAATATTCCCAGGGGAGGACCCCCAGACCCCCCGCTTGAAGATGTTGTGGGTGATCCTTTATAATATTCGCAGGATAGCCATCCTCCCCCTTCGAAAATTCACAAATTCTGACTACGTTACTGATTACAGGTAGGGGTAACTTGAGTATGACAGTATTCACATAATTGTGCCCTCCCCAAAAGTCCATTCTAGTGGCGTCTATGCTCGCTTGGGACTGTTAGCTTATCAGTCACACAATCGCATCTTGACAGATGACAAGTGAAATAATTTTCCCACACTAATGAATTGTTTCATGGCATCTGCAAAATCCTGTGCGAACAGTATTGATGATCGTCCATGTACCTGGAGGTAGACAAAATCCAGGCTGTTTCTTGGATGTGGATGATAATTGCTTAACCACCGTTCTTTCCATACAATAAGGACGCTGGAGTCACCTGCCACAATTTCTTTGGCCGTAGATATTAGAGGACGTCTGTATTTTTGCCTACGTTGCTTTGCATGAACTACATCGTTGTTAATAGACAACTGGTGGTTATCTAATGTCTTGTGATACTCTCGGAGAAGAGCGCTATTTCTTCTTATGTCCGAAGAAGGAGGTATGTGGCTGAAGGCCTAACCAGGAAGCCAGCAAACAGGGGCATGTCATATTGTTCAACTGATGATTCATTTTTCTTCAGTTGCTTTACTAATTCTTTTTTTAGTTATCAGCAGATATGTTATGGATAGGACCACGAATTTGTCGCGAAAAGATTTTTGCCCCACTTTGTTTCAGTCTCTCTCGTGCACATCGGCAGCTTTGCTTCATGGTTATTGGCAGCGTGTCTTTGTTCACACACATTCCTCATTTGACTGCACCAATCAGAACAATATTATTGCTACTCCGTACGTCTGTATTTTGCCAAGGCAAGTGAGGGTTAAATCATCCAATCACATACGATGTAGCAGAGCTACACATGTGCACATGACTCATTGAAACCAAATGATGCAAAAATCTTTTCGCAATAAATTCGTGAATCTAATCAATATTCAAATTGTTTTTTTTTTGCAGAGTATTGCACTCCAGTGTGGATCAAGAGCCCGCATACCACGTTAAAATAAATTTTACCAAAGAACTAAAGAAAAACAATTCAAAGAAAAAATAAATTAGAAAGTATTTCGAAAGTTGTTCACTATATGTAAATGTACTTGACATTGGTCAGGCTTAAACGAATCTAGGCAATGCAGTTAAAAGGACATAATGCAGGGACATTAGGGACTTTATTTTTAGTACCTGAAAACAATAATTGTCACTAAATAATGAAACATTCCTTCAAAGATAGAAGGAAATAAATAATTAAATTTATTTTAAGATATCAGAAGTGTTTCATTAAGCTAATGTTTTCAAAAACTGTCGTAATGATACATTTTGTACACTAATTAGATGTAAAATATTATGAATAACATTTCCATAAGCTCAAAAACGTTTTTAAAACGATATAAATAGTAAATGTTAAAAATATCTAACGAGAAATAAGATTAAATTAATAATACTTGATTCACACACACACACACACATGAAAAATTAATGAGTGATATTTATCTTGTTGAAGAAAATCTTAAAATTTTTCAAATAAATCTACTTTTATTAATGAAATAAAAGTATCAAATTCATGAAATAAAGATAAGATTAAAAAAATAGAATGCTGTAAAATAATTCTGTCGCAAAAAAATTAAAATATCCGTACATAATATCGTTTCACACTAGACAGCTAATGAGAGGTCAAATAAGTTAAATTTCTGTGTCATACCATTGAACAAAGGATCTTCCTATTTGATTATGGCATGACGTAAAATATTTTCTGTAGCGAGCGTTACGGAAAAGATCGTGACCCTCTAAAATAATCTTAAATGTCTAATTGACTCTGTTGCAGTTACTAATTTTGCTATCGTGACACGTAACTACACACAAGTAATCACAGGTGACAATCTATTAAGCATATTTGCACTTTAACAATTTTTTTTCGGTTTTCCGTTTACTTATGCCATAAATATAATTAGTATAATAAACTGTCCATACAAATTAATCGCGAAAGCTTGGTTACTGAAACGTTAAAAATATCTTAACTATGGGTAGTTGCAAACGTCCATAGTTGGAAAATCGAACTACACTTAAATCTATTCTGTGCAGTTGCCACGAACATTACGAGAGTAAGTATCAAATGTATGAAATCCGCGCCAAAGATGCATAGGTATAACCTGCAAATTGGATTACTTACGTATGTCAACACTGTGCGGGGTTTAGTGGTGAGCGAAAGTATTCGGTCAGCGCTTGACAGCGAGGTCTTCAGAGCTGGTGAGGGGTAACATGAGGTGTGTATGGAGTGGCGCCGGGATGAAAGGTCGAGGTAAATGGGAGATCCTCGAAAAAACCCGCCGACAAACGGCATCGTACGACATGATTCCCACATGCGAAAATTCGAGGATCATCCCCACCGGGAATCGAACCCGGATCGCCTAGGTGGGTGGCGAGAGGTCCGACCCCTCGACCTCCGTGGCCCCTGGGGTTTAGTGGTAGTGATCGATAAGACAAGCTTATTTAAACAAGTGTACTGCAGATCGGTTAGGTTTCCCCTTAAATTATTAATTATTCCTGCTCTGAAATAAACCCCCTTGCGATAACGTCTCCTTATTTGTCATTAATTGTTTGAATAAATCTTTTAATTAAATATTGGAATGTAGTTATAATTTTTCCATATGTGATAGTTCTCAATTTTCATGTAAGAGCTTGTATACTCATGTAATAAAGTCTCTTTCAATATGGCTGCAAGATTTAGTCCTCGTGAACTTCAATGTGGCAAGAAGGAAGAGAGCTTCGTCTGCAGTTAGCACCGACATTATGGCCACTCCTCAAGAGAGTCGTCCAGAAGCTCTGAAGTTGTAACTTCCGCAACACGTACGTTTCACACTAGCCATCTGCTGCTGTTACGAGTTTGCCCAGCGAAGAAACGGCAGCGGCTTCGCTTTGGTAACATTTTAAGCGAACACTCTCCTCACTAATTAAGTACTCACAACCGAAGAGGCATATTAACAGCTTCCCCACAGCATTATCTCTGACTGCTTAACCAAAGCGGAAAAAAACAAGAAGTTACCAGAATAACTGATAAGCCTATATACTTCCCTCAAAGAGGGTGGAAATTAACCCTGCAAGTCAAATCGTTAATGTTATCTAGGAATACTAAATGGTTAAATTTATTTAGTAGTATGATTAACGAAATATACTAAAGGTAAGTTAGCTTGCTAAGTAATATGCAAGTAACTAGTTTAATAAATCGGGGAAATATTTTTTGTAATATGCCTTTCTATCATATAAATAAATAACAGCCGCCATTGTTCAAATAACAAAATAATAAACGAAATACACAAAAGTTAAGTCACGTTACTTTGCAGTACTTGTGTGCCAAGATTGACAAAATTATAAAAAAAAATCCTAACATATGTATTACCATACTAAAAATATACAGTTGGCCGTCATTTTAAAAATATGCCTACATGATAAACGAAATACACAAACATCAAGTAAGCTTTGTATGAGTATGTGTACCAAGTTTGAAGAAATTCTGAAAAATACTTCCCAAGATATGTAATACTATCCTAAATATATATAAACGACCGGTATTTTCAAATTATAAGCACGCGATGAATGAAATACACTAAAGTGAAATCAGATTTGTGTGTAGTATGTGTAAACAAAGTTTGGCTAAGTTTTGAAAATTGTTTATTAAGGTACATAATACTATGCTAAAAAAATAAAATTACCATCATTATGAAATATGAACACAGGCAAAACGAAATACATAACATATAATTAAGCTTTGTATGTAGTGTTCGTGTACAAAGTTCGGAAAAATTCTGAAAATAATTTCCTAAGATATGTGATACTATGCTTAAAAAAATAGCCGTCTTTTTGAAAATATGAACACAGGATGAATGAAATACAGAAAAGCCAAGTTAGCTTTGTATATAGTGTGCGTGTACCAAGTTTGGTGAAGTACTGAAAAATATTTCCTACGATATGAGATACTATGCTGATAATATAACATTGGCCGCCATTTTGAAAATATGAATGTACCGTAATCGAAATATATAAATGTCAAGTCAGGTTACAAAGTTCTATATGTATACAACGTTTGATGAAATTCGGTACATTGGTTCAAAAATTTTTGGTGGGGACACACACTCACGGACACAAACACACACATAGACACACGGGCAGAATGGTGATCTCATAAGACTGCTTCTTCCTTCGGAGAGTAGGCTAAAAATGCAGGTGTTTTGCCGTGTGTCTTACGAAATAAAATGCATTTGTGAGGGCTGCAGTAGAAATTTGGGTAACTTCAGATCTAAAAGCAATAAAACACTCGTAACTGGCTTAACATAAAATATGGCAGTAGTGATTATGTTTAAATTTAAAAAAAAAAATTAGGATCAGTTCTGAGATCCATTTGAGCTGTACCAAAAATCTGCCTCATATCAACATATTTTATTTATTTAATTTCGACGTATTTTTAACGTTATTTATTATTTTTTAAACTAATGAAAACTGTTCAGCATCCATAATAAAATAGCAATGGAATTTGTGGATGTAGTCTTATGGAAGTTAAATTTTTTTTACATAACTGATGTTTGTTACTCTGCCCGCACACTGTGGTAATTTAGTGAGTCTTTGAATTATATATTTGAGTGATATATTTTGACTATTCCGTTACCTTTGAATACACAGCAGTTTGACTGTCTTTTCTTAAATACAAAATCAAGCTACTAAGCATTGTAAGGTTCTGGAGGACTACAGAATATTTTAAGAGCTTTTAGATCCCTACGAAACTAACGTCGAACGAATTAATTTCCTCACATACATTACTTAAATACACAGCGATTAGCATGCTAATAAAAATAACGCATATTTAAGAAGTAAAATACATTTTCAGATTAGGACGAGTGTACGAACATGTTTCTAACAGTTTTAAAATCTCTCAGTAATAACTTGCTCTGCTATTTATTGCTTGGTTCTGATCGGTTCATACTGAATGTGTTCTTGATTGAGTTTTAATACTAGTATAACATTTGCGGCAATATTCTGGTACAGAATGAAATTCACAGATGCGACAATGTTAACATAAACAGTAACAAAAAAACGCATGGAACAAAATTAATTTAAATTCTCTCAAACGAATTTCGAAGACCCATCGATTGCCAAGTGCGTAGCATAACAACAGAGACAGGGAAAATTCACGGATTCACATTCCTGTAGGCTAGCCTTCAAGAATATACGTGTACTCATGGAAACAGCAGCTGTTCATTATTTGCTCGCTGACACAATGTTATGGGCCTGCACTGTGTTAAATTTTTATTGGCTAAGTGACTTACACGAGCTGTCAAATAAGTCAAGGACCAATTGCGAAAGTGGCACAAAACTTACAGTTGCTAGTATTCTAGCTTGGGCCTAAAATAAAACGCGAATTTTTCAGGTCTCTTGTTTTCAATCCAGATGTTTATAGACTTTCCATTTTTTTACAGTCATAGAAATGTTGTTCATAATTAATTTTGATAAATTCAATAAAATTACTAAAAGTACAGGGAAAGTATTACCGTTTTGTATAACAAGGTAAGTGATTTTAATTTGTTTTTAACTTACACTACTTGCGTCTTTATTGATATTATATGAACCAATAATTTTTGTGTGTAACCCAAATCAAACCTACAGTACCTGCATTTATAGACAGAATAATTCAAAGTTTTGACTATAATGTAGAAAATCAGAGCAACAAAAAATTTATTGTCTGAAAAGCCTACTACTTTTAGCCGTCACACAAATCACACAGAATTTAACTCGAGAACATACATTAAACGGAAATATATATTGTTTTCTTCGAAGCAGTAATGTTTAAAGGACTTCGGAGTACCGTTTTATGACACCTTAACCTTTACCATGTATCAGCTGACTGTATGAGCAGGTGTGTTGGTAGCAACTAAATACACAATATACAACTGGGGTTTGTACTCCAGGAAATGTGTTAGTTGTGTTTATATACACACAAAACTGGTCTGAGCACTCGGCAACTACGGTCCTTAACATCAGTGCTGAAGTTTAATTATTCACAAACTTAAAACTTACTAAAGGATTTGTACATTTTCCAAAAACAGTTTACTAGTACTGTTCGCGTCGCTCGCTAGCTCTTTCGGGGGAGGAAAAACACCTCAAACGCATCCAGATTTGCTACATATATACTACAATAAACAAAGTTAGTGGAAGAAGTGTTGCGCAGTCGTCAACGTCTTTTATATTTACAGTGTTAGTTCGTGAATATTCATTGTCCTTTTTAAAGCCCAGGCGTGTGGTTTGTGTAGTGGTTAGAGAACTCGCCTCCCATTAATGAGACCCGGGTTCGATATACGCGTCGCTCCCCAACTATTCGCAGGTGGGGAACGTAGCAGACATAGACGTTAGCCAATGAGTTGTCTCGGATGTCTCCTATTTTCGCTTTACTTCGCATTCCGTCGCCTCTGCATTGTACTATCATATATCACCCAGTCGGAGTGTGATACACAGCTGTGGGATACCATCCCAAAATTTACTTACTTTCGTGCGTAGTTTAACTTTCAAAAGCACAAAAAACAGTAGTGGTAAAAGACTCGCCTCGCCTTCGGGAGAACCAGTGTTCGATCACCGGCTCAGGATATTCTCATTTCGGTTTTCATGGTTTTCCGAAGTCACTACAGACGAATGACAGGATGGGTACTTGACCATGTCCTGGCCAACTCTACCCCGTTTACCCCGTGCAACTTTACGAACGCCTTGTATCGTAAGAGGGCACATTGAAGTGACGAAAAAAAAATTTCGCCTCGTGCTGTGAAAAACGCTACTAAAAGGCTACCCCGGGGGTAGAGTGGAAATCACCCGGACAAAACCGCCCGAGGCATAGAATAAGAAGAAAGAGTCGAAATCTCTCACGTAGAGGGCCAGGCGGCTATCTGCCGAGGGCGATCGTAAAGTTGGCCCGTAGGTATTAGGAGCAGGACCACGATAAACGCCTCCCCTTACCCTCCTCCGACCATCTAACACCACCGGCCTCGACGTGTATCAGAATGTTCTTGTTCGCCCATTACAGGGAGGTGCCATAAACCGTCGAGGACTACACAGATTGCGGGTGGGCTAAAAGTAGTTTAGTGTGTCTTCAGGATGGAGATAAGAACACACCCATATGCCTCCTTCTCCCACTGGTCCACATTCCTCCCCCTCCCCCTCCTAAGCGACGTTACTTCACGCGGCTGTATCACCCGCCCGGAGGGGGGATTAGCGGGGGAGGTAGGGGTGACCCCTGACCCTTGGGGGCAGTAAACGCCCCGCCGCCTCGTGTAAGTGCTCCGGCCGCGGTAATGACTGCCCCTTTTACTGGAGCGGAACTCCTCCTCGTGACCAGCTCTCGAGGTATACGTGGTTCGCGATAAACTGAGCAATTTTCAACAGCATCTAGTATAGAGATATGACTGACTATTTTCATTTTGACATCAGTGAGTGAATGAGTGAGAGATTTTGGTCAGCGCTTAACATCTATGTCTTCAGCCCTGGTGAGAGGTGACATGACGTGAGTATGGAGCAGCGCTAGAATGAATGGGCGTGGGAAACCGGAGATTCCCAAGAAAACCCGTCGACTAGCGGCATCCTCCGGCACGATTCCCTCATGCGGAAATCCGGGAACTGACCCCATCGGGAAATGAACTCGGATCGCCTTGGTGGGAGGTGAGAGATCTGGCTGCTCAGCCACCGTGGCCCCTTTACATCAGTTGTTAACTTTCAAGTTAGCTCAAATCTATGCACTTATAATGTTTCTTAGTGTGATTTGTTTCTGTTCTACAAGTGGTAGGAAAATACAAATAATCTGGAAGGTGAAAAAAGGAATAAATTTTCAAAGTTCTCATTTTATACAGAACTACGTGTATCCAGGCACCTGGGAGGTCCGGTAACTGTCCGACATCGGGCACAATCTCACTACATAACGAAAAAGACGAGGTTCAGATTATAATTTGTGATACGCATTCAGAATAGCCAAATAGTAAACTGTCCGGAGCCGTTATCTTTTATATAATGTTTTGAAAAATATATGATTCTGAAACATCAGACTAAATTTGAAAACTCTTTAAAATCTTAATTATATTCCGTTTTATTACTGGCGGCTTGCACATTATGGAGGATTGTATTTCTATGTTTTATGCACAGAGGAAAAGGTTTTGTTGATTCAACCGTATACATGTTTGTATATGACCAAACAAGCGTGTAACAGTTGATACAACCAAATATTTGGTTACCCGCAGATATAGTAATCCCAAAAGGATGGTTAAGTCCAGTTAAATATACATTCTGTTAGTACAATAAAACTAATACTTGGGCGCGTTGCAGATGTTGTTCAGCCAACAAAACTTTCATTGAATCAAATACATACTTGGTTGGCCATATATAGGATGGTGCCGAACTCTACCGACAAACGTAGGCAGAAGAGTCCTCGTGAAAATGAGGTCAAAATGTATACACAACCTATAGCGTAAGTATATTCCTATCGGATGTAACCACCCCCGAAAGTGTAGTTGAAACAAATGTTTTTTTGCATCTAACGTTGCCATAAGTAAATATAGATATTTGAGATTCTGGGTATTGCATTATTGCAGTAGTAAGTACCAAACAGAAAAAAATGGACTACAACAGCAACCCCCATCCTAGAACATGAAGGGGGTGTTACACATTTAGTGCAAAAAAAGTGGTATCGTAAATGTATTAAAAGTTGTTCCTTGTGGCGATGATATCTACGAATTTTTTTCAACAAAAGTGGTGTCTTGTGTTTTCTTGCTGAATGTAGCCAGTTTCGAGATATGAACAAAAATCATAGTCCAAAATGCAATGCAATGGTAGGAGCACAGCGAGACATTTGCTGGCGGCACATGCCAATTATGCCTCAACGATAGATATTCGATGTTGGGACAAGCGTTATCCGCAACAATGCCAACAAACTTGAGCTGAAATGCTTGTAGGGTGTGTGGTGGCACAGTCGCCACACTTATCGCCACCTACCTGAACACATCAGACTCGACTACCGGCCCCAGATGTTACCAATGTGGAGACCATGTCGGAACAAAGTCCTAAGTCTGGAGGTTTCCTCGGGGTACTTCTGTTTCCCTTGTACTTTATTCCCGGCGATCATCCATATCCACAGCAATCACAGAAACATGCTCGGAAGACCTAAACCGCCTGGCATTGTCACTCCACCGAGAGAGGTACTTCAATAGTAACATGTTTTATCGCATTCAGGAGGGGGTGCACTGTAATAAAACTTTCTAAAATGTTTAGGAAGTGATTATCCCAGACGCTGTATGGGACAGTTACCATACCTCGTCTTGTAAATATGTAAACTTTTACAGTTGTTACAATACAACTCTGTATACATTCGACTGTTTTATAATGGGTTTAGGAGTGTTAGCATGGATGTCTGGGAAACAGTTCTACCATACCTAATTTCTTAGCGCTCCCATACGCACGTCTGGTAAATTTACAAACTATTTTAGAGTGTGGATTCGAATCCCCTCTCTGACTATCCAACTTAGGAAAGTCCGTGCTGCCCAAGTCCGTCCGCAGTCACCTACAGTTGCCTACCTTATCTCGTGTGTAGTGGTCCTCGGTTTTGCAAAATCATTAAAGCCAATACATAATAAAAACGCACTGTATCTGACCGACCCATCAGCAAGTCAACATCACCACAATCGATCACCACTAATAGTACATCAACCGTGGTGTTTTTGTCGGCTTCTATGTCGGCGTTCCCCTGGAGTGATTTTGGGAAACCATGGAAAACTGAAATCAGCATTGCAGCAGCTCGGAATAAAGCCCGTATCCTTCCAAATGTAACTCCAACGTATGTATTACCGTTGTGTTGTCTAGCTTAATGGGTGCATTCTAACGATGTGCAACAATGGTAGATGTAATGTTAAGGTGTACTGCTCAAAAAGACAACAACCATTTCACATCAAAACTTGCGAAATTTCTTATTTGTATTTGTGCGTATGAAAATACTGTTAACGTCTTTGAAACTGTTTTATGAATGATATACTTTTAAATGGCATATATTTTACAGATTGACGATCCCAATCACACTGTTTACGACATTACGCTTATTTACAAAAAAAAAAAAAGTAAGCTTCTTGAACAAAAATGCTGGAGTTAATTAACGCATTAACGCAGGGTTATGTGAGTAAACAGATTCCTCTTCGTTATAAACCCATTTAAATAACATTATCGAGAAATTAGCATACAAAAGGTGTGTGATGTATTGTCAGGGCGGCAAGGGAAACACATGCATGTAACACTCTTATACTATTACGTAACAGTGACTGACAACAATGTATGCATATGTGTGATACAAGGCAATACCTTTAACAAACTGACTGCGAGACTACTAGAGGAAACCTTCAATGTACAACACAAGAATAACACATTAAATATTCATAAAAACATGTTTGCACCACTGTTATAGTAACTGTTCAAAGTTGCGACCACTGACATCCAGACAGCTTCGACACCGTCGAAGCATCGAATGTTGTACCCTTTTCAACATCCCTAGCGTGCTCCTGACTCTGTTGCAGGCTGCCTCGATCTGTGGCAAAATATCAGCTTGGTGTTCCACACTTGTAGCATACACCAAGAATTTTATATGACCCCATAAAAAGCTATCTTAAGGGCGCGGTCTACCGCAATTTTCATCACCATTATTTAATTTTTTATTTGCACCAGACATTTTTTCTTATTTTAGACACAAAATACGTCTAAATTTGACTCTTATTAAATTTTTTTATAAACTATGACAGATAAAAAAATTTCATAAGAGTCAAATTTAGACGTTTTTTGTGTCTAAAATAAGAAAAAAAATGTCTGGTGCAAATAAAAAATTAAATAATGGTGATGAAAATTGCGGCAGACCGCGCCCAAGGTTTGAGGTCTAGAGAACGTGCATGCCATGAAATGGGGGCACGCTTGCTGATCGATCTGTCACCGAACTTGTCTGTCAGTCGCTGCATCGCTACGCGACTGAAGTGTTTAGGTGCACCATCATGCTGGAATCATATCCGTCTTCGCACTTCAAGATGTACATCGCCAAGAAGAACTGGCAAGTCGTTTGCTAGGAAGTCCCAATACACGTGGCCTGTGAGTCAATTTGGCAGAACGTGCGGACCTATTGAGTGGTCACTCAATGATTCCACACCATGCAATGATTGCAAATCGCTCCTGGTGTGAACGAACGGAATTAGCTCGAGGATTTTCATCTGACCACGTATGACTGTTGCGCATGTTGAAACATCCATCACGCATAGAGGTATAACCTCGTCTGCGATCAAGACAGATGTGTGGAAGTGTGGACGTGCTGTACATCGTAAGAACCATGCGCATAACTTACGCCGATGTGGATAGTTTTCTGTTCGTAGAGCTTGCATACGTTGAACATGGTAAGGGTACACTGTAAAGAAAGTTAGTAATGTTACTCATCATATGTATGATAATATTCCCCAACCTTGAGAGGGAAATCTGATTTCCGAATATGTGTGGAAATTTCTGCAAGGTAGTGTATTCGTCACACAAACCACTCGGAAGTTTCGCTCGCGCGTTATGTCAAATTGTCTTAGAGGGCTGCACCAATATGTAATGAAAAATTACATTACGAATTGAGTAACTTTCCTTGACACGTGTTGAGTAATTTTCCCTAATTTTTAGAGGTAATTAATTAACTTCCATTTCATGTACAGAAAATTTACATAAACTTTTTTGACAGTTTAAATATTTTGCTCGTGCAATATGCGCCAAGCTGTCCAGTAGTTGCTCATTGGATGATGGTGTGATATGATACGAGTGCTGATGCTAAGTGTGTTCTCTATTTCTTCCAGTATGCCTTCTTCCACAAACACAGGAACAGAAAGAGTTCGACCTGTTTCACGCATATTTGGATGAAATAAACATGTCGTACAAAGTCGGTGGTGAAGCCCTTGGAACATGGTATATCTACGGAGTCGTCGTCTTGGAAAGTATGGTGTCGTCACTGTGGAAAGTATTCTGCATACATCTTCGCTGCTTCCCGTCCGTGTGAATGTGTGGCACCATACAATAATTGCATACCCTCTAGCTCAAACAAACTAAACCGCACCATGGCACAGTTGCGGGAACACTATATGGCCTGACGTCTTCGATGTGACATGCTGCGATTCGGTCTCCATGAAACTTGCACATTTTACGTGCAGTTTATTATGAACTGTTTGTCGCTATTTTTTAATCCAACAGGTATACGTTTCACATCGTGATTGATACTTGTATCCATTTACAATACATTGCACTGTGCCAACAATACAATACCAGGAATGCAGTGTATTGCAGCTACTGACTATGTGTACGAATTATTTTCTCGTAAACGGCGCAATCTAGCGACTTGCGACAAAAGGACCGTTTTAGTTAATGAGAAGTACTTTTCAAAAGTCAACATACCATTTCACATAAACCAACGGCAAAAATGTTCTGGTCAATGTGATGGTGGCAACCCCTGTTATTTACATGAGTTAGGGGGGGAT
>PNEQ01019853.1:23077-57718 GCA_003012365.1 Medauroidea extradentata
AAAAAAAAAAAAAAAAAAAAAAAAAAAAGGATTTTCAATGGTTCATATCTCTTTCAAAGATGACGAAAAATGGCTATGTGTGACTAACATCACTTTTTGTGAGGAATTATCTCTCAAAGTTTGTAACACAAGTTAAGAAACATCCTGTGTATATATATATATATATATATATATATATATATATATATATATATATATATATATATATATATATATATATATATATATTTGTATATATGTGTGTATGTGTGTGTGTAATATATATACGCACAAGTTAAGAAACACCCTATGTGTATATAAATATGTATATAATGTACACACAAGTTATGAAACAGCCTGTATTTATATATGTATGTATGAAATGTATGTGTGTGTGTGACACACATATTGCTAATAATACAATTTACAGACTAATTAAGAAGTTAGATTTTATTACTTTTTAATAAGCTATCATTTCCAAAATCTACACACTTCGTTCTGTTCGGTTGGCCTTACTTTATTAACAAGTAATTAAAAATACATTTAACTCTTTGTACAAAATTACATAAAATTGTATGAGAAATAAGCCCTTAAAACACAATGTTTGGACATGTGTGTCTTATAATACTGGGAAAATTCTTGACATAAAAATATTATCATTTTCTGTTACTGTATAATTTAACAAATTGTAAACACTTGATAAAGTTCATCGTAATGAAAACAATAATCGTCACCCTCGTTACATACGGCATTTGTAATGTCTGTCTAGTGGAATGTTTGAAACTGGCATATTTAGTAGGAATTTCACCAAACTTGGTACACATATACTACATACAAAGCAGATTTTATTTTGGGGGGAATTTCGTTCATCCTGCGTTCATATTTTCAAAAGATCTCCATTTTATTTATTTGAGCATAGTATCCGATCTCTAATGAAACATTTTTCAGAAATTTTTAACTTGGTAGACAAATGCTGCACACAACGTTGATTCGTCTTTTGTGTATTTCGTCCATTCAGTGTTCATAATTTCATTGTTGTAGCTGTAGCCATTTTTATACTTTTCGCATAATATTACTTATCTGATGAAATATTTTCAGGAACTTCACCACACTTGGTGCACATACATATGAAGCTGACTTGACTTTTGTGTATCTCGTTTATCCTTTTGTAATATTTTGAAAACGTTGGATACTTATCTTTATGATATAAAGACATCACGGAATTTTTTCCCTAAATTTAATTAGCTGGGTACCCGTATATCACTTAGTAAGATGACTTATCTTATGTATACATCGTTTATCACATGTCTAAATCAATATTTTCACTTGATATTCCTATATGTACGTAAACGATTTTCACTTTCAGGGTAATTTGTACCCACTTTGAAGAAAATAGTCTTATCAGTTATGGTGTAACTTCTTGTTCTGTTTCCGAACACCAATTTCCCTAAAATATAGGTGTCGCCATATTTATTGACGTCACTACCGACAAGATGTGAAGCCCAATTCCAACTAACGAAAATTTTAATATTTTGTACGTTTACCCGTTTGAGATAGTTTTATTTATGTATGTAATTTGGATATTTGTACCTGTCTGCAAGGTCCTGTTTTGAAATGAGTAACCATTCGGGAATATGCAAGTCAATACATTAATTTTTCTATTCGTCCAGCGCATTTACAACGTCTTGGCCAGAAGTAGAGAAAGCATTATTTCCGTAGTACATTGTCGATGCTGTCATACATTCTCTCGTGTAACAAAAGCAACACCTTGTGTAGCGGGCTGCGTACTGTCCCAGGGGTAAATGAAGAGGGGTCAAGCGATTGCTAATACGGCATTGTTTCCTCACCGACAATTATAAAAGAGAACACGGCCTGGACATGGTGTGGCAACCCTTCCTCCCCTTCACTCTTCTCCCTCCAACTTACACATGCCCCCCTCCTTCGTCTGACATGGAAGGGAGGATCGGCGCGGTGTTGCCGTCACTCCATACTCGCTGTATCGCTTAGTCACGGACGCTCTTAACATCCGCCGCTATTAACGACTTGTCACGGCGCAGCCCCCCAGAGCAGGCGAGCCAACATTGGCTGCAGCTGACTATCCAGTACAAACCCTATCCATGCTCCCATAACTCGATTAAGGAAAACATAAGGAAGATACCTGCTGTCATAGTCCAATGACTAGTGAAATTCAAAAATAAATAAAACAAGCTGTCAAACAACATACTGTTTAGGAGAAAGAAAATTCCAAGTTACTGCAGAAGCAGTAGATTGCCAGTTTTTGTTAGTTCATTATTTTAATTTATGCCTACGTGTTTTCAAATTACTTTCTAATGACATATTTTCCTTAGTGTATTAAAATTCACTTACAAGCAGGTATGTCAAATTTTTATACCTTAAAATAGTCTTTGCTTAAAAGTTTTATACGTTTTACGTCTGAAAGAATAAATCAAAAAGTCGATTTAGGATTCTGCAGGGTAAGAGGCCCATTTCCGTTTCCGGCATTTTTTATGTGCAGAACGTGTGTAAAAATATGTAACTATACCTACTGCGTCAGTGGTTTTATCTTCGAATAACTAAAAAAAATTGAGTTTGTAACTTTTCAATGCCACTGTTCCATCACATAACTTCTCGTTCACTTCAACCGTTGTTTCGTAACGGTTCAACATAAGTGATTCCGATTCACATTAGGGCTATATGAGTTTGTAACATAAAGTTATTTCGAATTGTAATGTTATGTTTAAAGTAAGGTATTTAAATATTTTCGTTTACTACTTCATAAACTCGAAATTCATTGCATTGAAAGCCAATCATGTTTTCGAAAGAGAAATGTTATTTTTAGTTAGAAAAATCTGTCCATTAATAAAAAAATTTAATATATGTGACATATGTAATAATCTAAACGTTTAGCGGTTTTTATTACATTTGAATAGTTGAGATGCAAAGTGGTATTCTTTGCAAATTACAGGCAAACAGTTCTATACATAAATAATTACTAGAATACTATTTACTTATTCCATAGAGGTAGTAAAACAGAACGTTTTACGATTTTTTAGGTTTTATTTTTATAGGCCTAGTGCATATAAGTTAATTAAATATTTATTTCATAGTTGTACTAAAATTGGAAGTAGGGCTACTTGGATTTGCGAGGTTTTCTTTCTTGGGTAGTAAAAATGATTTTATGAGTGAAGAGGAAATAATACAGAGCCTTATCACTGTTTCATTTTAGGCCATCAATGCACTAATCTGAATTCTTGAAGTAAGTATTGAAATATTTTATCTCACCGACATCAAATTATGTCATATTCCTAAAAGGAACATAATTTTCGGATGTTGTCATGAAAGTGAATTTTAAAATTCTTAGTTTACCGATTAGAGTGTAAACATAGACGCTTCGAACAATAAACAAACACAACTTGACGTACGGTCAAAACTATAATGTGTTTGCTTTTAGACTAGAGATTAAGTGTTTCCAACAATGTAAAGGACGTTTAGTCCAATATGTTTTAAATAAATGTACACTTATTTGCAGCTATGATACTGTATGCTAGTGTAAAGCATCTCCAGCCATGCTTTTGGCTGTATGCGTATGCGGAAGTTATCAATGCTTGCCAAATCATCACAATTGATACGGGGGGTCGGCATGACCATTCGGCCACCGTGGCCCCTGTCGTTACGAGATATTTAAAAATAATAGTTGTTGCATCTATGTAGGTTTGACAATCAACTAAGCACCACGTAATATATTTCAACAAGTGAGGGGCTAAGATTTATAGTGGTGTAAGTCAGTTAAAATAGTTTCCTCTTAAAGAATTATTTTGTAATCACATGCAAAATGCAGTACATTACATGTTTGTTAGAGAGTTTTCTTTCGGAAAATGTGAATAATATAAATGAAAACGTAATTACTAAAAAAAATTGCGACTTACACCATTATGAATCTCAGCCTCTTAAATAAAAATCTTTATTTGCTCTCATCAAAGCTATGAGATAGGCAGTGGAAACTATACACATCCCAATTATAATTTATTGGTTTGTGGACATACGCCATTGCTCATGTATTGAACTTGTATTGAAAGACTAAGTGACAAAATAAAAAAAAACGCAGAAAAGCACAAAAAACTAAAAGGAAAAAGTCGCAGAGGAATTTCGTCAGGTTTTTTTCCCTTCATATTGGGAATTTGGTTTTTCTTTGTGTCCGTCTTTTGTGTTTGGGTGTTGTCAAATTCTTGACTGAATTCTGTCTTTAGAAATCTTGCTGAGAAATATATATAATAAAAAATTGAATAAAAAACAACCTGACGGAATTCCTCTGGAATTTTTTCCTTACGCTTTTGTGCTTTTCTGTGCTTTTTTTTTTTTTTTTTTTTTTTTTTTTTTTTTTTTTTTTTTTTTTTTTTTTTTTTTTTTTTTTTTTTTTTTTTTTTTTTTTTTTTTTTTCACTTTGTCTTTCAATACAAGTTCGGTCAACAAAACATGAACAATGGCGTATGTCCACAAACGAATAGATTGTAATTGCAAACTCCCATTGCAACAAACACTTATAAATCTTATACACATCCCGTTGCTCGAGGTACGAACCCACGACCCGAATACTCGAAAATTCTGCTCTGTCGAGCTCAGGCACAAAGGAAAGTAAGTTCGTCGAGGTGTAAGGCGTGGGAGAGAGAAGGCCAGACGGTCGACTGGTTGGTCCAGTGTTGAAGAGGGGAAGGGGATGTGTGGATCATGTGTGCAAGGTCACATGAAGAGATAGATCGCTCAGCCCAGCACTCTCACACACACGTACATATACTCACTCGCACACACCCACCCACGAGCGCCCCAGCGAACCCAAACAACAAATTGGTGGGGCGATCACCGCTCTCTGATAGCCTCTCTGGAACACCCTGTCTCCTCCCACTGCTGACGTCATCACAGGGTGTCCGGCAAGGGAGGGCACACTCCTTGCTGTAACCCCCCTCCCCCTTCCTTTCAACTATATCCACCGGCCCCATCCTATGATTATGCAGTTTGTTGCAATAATCTTTGATAGAGTTGTACAATGGGAGTGCATAGCTGGATTTTTTTTTGATGTAAACCATTTCAATGTAGACGTCTGTCAAAGACATCTAAAGAGAATAGATAAACGTAAATAAGCAGAGTATGCTTTAGTGAACAGGATAAATGCACAACATAAAATTCCATAAATGGAAATGGACTAAATAAACCAAGGACAGACACATAAGCAAACAAAAAATAAAAAGAATAATGAAAAACCCAAGTTTGAGGCCTCCTTTGTTATAGGGTTTTCCTCTATTCTTTCTATATTTGTTTTTTTTTTTATTTCCTTATTTGTCGGTTCGTGGTTTATTTCACCTGTCTCCAGTTATGGAATTTCATGTTGTGCATATACCCTCTTAACTAAAGCATACTCTGCATATTTATGTTTTTTTTATTCTTTTTAGTTCGCTTCGACAGACATCTACATCGCAATGGAGTATATACAAAGAAAATTGACCTAGTTTGTTGAATCTGATTGGACGAGGAGGTTCTTACATTTCCGTACATACCTGAAGGTGGCTACACCGCCATGAGTATCAGGTAACAAAATAAAAATAACTTAAGGCACCCGCCTTACTAGCCGTCTGTTTGCGTGAGTGAGGCATGGTGACAAGGGCGATGTTTACCGGCTGATCTGATGTGTTATCGCACATACAGCAAGACAGTTAAACGACGTGAAGTGGTATCGTAGATCAAGAGAGTGAAAGTTTCGGTGGTAACCCCATATTTTAATTGGTAACATTTTAATCAAATGCATTGCATTTTTCCAGAGTAGATTCACACGAAAGGTGTTTTTAGCCATTATGAGTAACTCCGAAGTCATTTCTTCTAATTCACGTGATGCTCTGTAACTACTACTCAGCCATCCTTTGAAGTGTATTTCACTAACGTAAATTGACACCATGATCACATGTGGAATAGTTCCGTAAAAAAACATATTTACGAACACACCACAACTCATTTTAAGCGCGTGGTAGGTGGCGCCCTTAAGGCGGTCGTCTGCCCAAGCTGCCAAATGGCTTGCTGAGCTTCGGCTGATATAGGCTGTTCACATTAAACTGAGAACTCTCCAAACACTGACAATTATCAAAAATTATATTTTATTGGGTGTAAGGTGCTAAGTTTTCAGTGTGGTGAAACTTCTACACTGGTATTTAGTTTCATGATAGTTTTCATATTTAAAATAAAAACGATAAATGAAAAACTGTTAAAAGAAATCTTTAAGCAGTGCTCACTATATCGAGAACAGTCTATACAGGTATATTCGAAAACTTCTCAACGGATGGTAGTGAAGTATGCTCCGGGCTAGCATTCAAAGAACTGTACACATGTTATTCCCATTTAGGCTCCTCTATTTATCTGCAAAGGTCATTTTCGTGCTACCGAAAAAGGCTAAATATGTTTTTTTTTTTGGCGGTCAATTTTAGGCATTAAAATCTTGTTACAGAATTTGTTCAAATGTGTAGCTATGTACAATAAGTAGAGGCCGAAAGTTTCCAGAAAAAATGTTTGTCCGACTATTTTTCAGTGTCTTACGTGCATATCTGCACCTCATCGTCATGGTTATTGGCAGATTGTTTGTCTGCAGAGTTGTTACTCATTTGACTGTGCCAATCAGAACACGAATAACTGCGACAAAATACGTCTGAGACTTGCCGGTTTGACAGCCAGATGCTTGGTGTTAAGGGCGCGGTCTACCGCAATTTTCATCACAAATTTTTTTATTTTTATTTGCACCAAATATTTTTTTTCTCATTTTAGACACAAAATGTGACCAAATTTGGCTCTTATAAAATGTTTTTATCTCTCACAGTTGATAAAGACATTGCAGACTAAAATGTTATGCTCATAAATATAAAGATTAAAAATTAGTTTTTTTTTAATATATAGAATTTTTTAAATTTATATTTTCAGTTTCAGCATTTTTTTTTTAAATACAAATAATTTTTATTCCTCATTTTTATGAGCATGACATTGTAGCCTGTAATGTCTTTATCCACTGTGATTTTTCTGAGTTTGGTATATCAGTTGGTTTTAGTGTAGTCCATAAAAAGGAAACATGCAAAATATGACTTTAACAAGCCATAACGTGAAAACTATAAGAGATAAAAAATTTTGATAGGAGCCTAATTTTGTCACATTATGTGTCTAAAGCAAGAAAAAATATCTAGTACAGATGAAAAATTATAAAATGGTGATGACAATTGCGGTAGACCGCACCTGGCCACCTGGGTGGCGCCCGAACAGCATGCAGCATGTTCGGAGTTTATTTTTCTTAAAGAACAGTAAACGTGCGTCCACAATTCTTATCTACGAAAAGAAAACACACTTCAGACTACCAGTGAATATGACTTTCAAGACACCCATCACACTGGAAACATTATTTTAAATTCCCCAAACTTGGCTAAAATCGGCTTTTTCACGCGGTCGTTTCTCAAGATATGTGCAACGGATTTGTTCGAAATTGAGGTCTACAAGTATATTGTACTTTGCTACAGTGACGCGTTCAATAAAATTAAAGGATCACAGCTTTAAAGTCCCAAGGTAAAATAGTTACGGCGCCCGTTTACAACTCTGGGCGTAGAGGTGATATAACAATACATGTGCCGGCCGGCGTCCCTCCTTAAGCTTCATCGATTTTCACCTCACACACACAAACATACCCTTCACCAGGCGGCCACCTTTAAGAATCCAATCACTGACCACACGGCAAAGGTGCAGGTGCACTCGTACAGCACTGAAACAAAGTGTTGAACATGTTTTCGCGAAATCTTCCTGTCCGTAAATATAAGCCTTTATCTTTGATACTACGTCATCAAATGATTAGGATACCACTTGGTTGTCTCATAGAGGTGAGTTGTCGCCGAGAAGGCAGAGCGTCATTTCCAGTGGCGGCTCGTAGGTTGTTGCCAGGAAGGGCACAAGTTGCAGAGAACTGTGTAGGGTTGTGCTCTAGTTGACGTTACACTCTGGTGTGTAGGTGCCGATTATTACTGACTTGACTAGTTACAACACAATACGTAGCCAGTAGATAATTCATGGCCATTGGTATACTGCGGCGCGTTCACACCAGTCTACAGTTCTCAACACCTTGTGCCCTCCCTGTCAACAACCCTCGAACCGCCACTGGTACACTTCAGGAATTTGTGTCTTAGAAGGTAGAGGGAGGCATGGTGTCTTCCTAATTACTTTCGTACTACTATGCCTCGGACGTTCAAAATACGACCACACAGACGGTATCTGAAGAGGGAAGTAATGTCTCAATTTCGAAAGAACCGTATTTCTCATCTAATTTCTTGTTTCGTTTCTTCTTCTGGTAAATATAACTTCGTAAGAGCATAACATATGTAATGTCTTTGAATGTTTCATGCAATGGGACAGAATAACGAGCTGTATTATTTTGGACATAAGTCATTACAATATTATATCGTCCCAGAAATCTTAGAAAGAGACTAAGAAAGACAAACAACGAAATACGAAAGAAGAGAAAACAAGCCGAGCTGGCTGTTGTCAACACATCCGTAAACCAAAACAACAGAACATGAAAGATCCCATAAGTAATTAGTCAACAACAAATAGAGGACAAAAAAATAATAATAATAAACAACCAAAAATAAAAGTCGCGACACAAAACAAACTAATGTGAAAAACTCAGGACATCACAATTAAGACATTACTGGAACGAATACAATAACGGACACAAGGCAGGATAACAACGACGACGTCACAGACAACACACAACGATGAAGACACAAAATATCGCATTAGATTTCCAAAGGCCGACTTTTCACTTCACCTGAAGACGGGAGCAGATGTCAGCTCCCGAAACGTCGTGTTTCCTAAGCGTACAAGCGTATTTTCTTATTTATTACTGGCTACTAGACGTTAAATGGTGTCAAGTCAGCCGTCTAACATTCACGCAGGCAACAATGAATGTGTCTAACCTAAGCTAGAGCAAATTCCTTTCTTATTATATTTCTTTAAAATGTTATATGACTTAAAATGAATGACAAAAAAAAAACATGTCATATTACAGTCACAACGTGTTTTAAAATCTAATAATTAATTTTTGCATGTGATATTAAAGTATTCACAAGTACGTCTTTTTTTAATATATCATCAACGTATGATAGATTTATGATCGGTTAAGAGCCGAAATAGTACGTTTCAAATTATCTTAGCGTAATGCCAAATACTTTGAGTGACAAAAAATTTGCTATCATGAAAATATCATTCCAGAAATGTCTACAACTTGCGAGTATTCAGTACAAAATACAAGGAATGATTTTTTTTATTTGTAAAAGTTTCTAAAGCAGCTATGCTAGTGTTTGTTTTATGGATAACACAACAGTAGGCAAGATGACGGTGAGCTGCTTTATTTTAATAAAAGTAATGGTGCCTTATCTTCAGTTAAGCCTGGAGTAGTTAGAAAGACGATAAGTAGTTGGAATGGTATAACTAGTGAGTCTCGGGCAGCCTGGTCAAACGACGTTGTTGTTATTATTATTAGTCAGTGAGTAATTTTTGAGCTCAAATATAATACATAGCAGATAGAGATTGTGGTATATCGTGAAATTATTTTGTGCCAACATACCCTTGAAAATACTGTAGTTTCCTACAACACATATGATTAGGTGTTGTACTTCTAACACAACGTAGCTGTCTGCAGACAAGTTAAGGACGTTGGACCCGTAAAAATTCAAAATTTTATTTTTGTGCCAAACACTGTTAAACTTTTATGCATCAGATAACATGTCATTTCCCCGAATAAAAAAAATTAGGGCCAATATTTTCAGCTTAATCACCTATCAAAGTCACAAAATGGCAGTTGCGGTGTAGCCAAAATTATAAAAAATAATTAACTTGCAAAAACAAGACAATTCATATCGATACTTAATGATGTGAACTACTTCAAGACACTTTTGTAAACCCAAAGCGACATATTTTTGTATTATTTAAAAATTAATGAAAATTAGTAAATTTTTGCATAACTTTGACTTTCTGCTACTACTGAAATATTGAAAACTAACCTTTGTCAAACATGTCATAAAATGCACTGTTACACTGACTTTCAGTTCTCGTAATTTTGAGTTCGTTAGTTACTTCCTTTTTTTGATTTTGGCTGCACCGTAATGGCCATTTCGTGACTTTGACGAGTGATTTTGCAAAAACTATTAGGCCTAATTTTTTTTATTTGAGGAAATGACGTGTTATCTGATGTGCAAATGTTGAACGGTGTTTGGCACAAATATAAAAAAATTTAATTTTACGGGTTCAACGCCCTTAAAGGCGTCAGATATTACATTATTGGTAGAGACCTGAAAATTTCGCGTTTTCTTTTAGGCGCAAGCTAGAATTCCAGCAACTATAGGTCTGTATCAAGTTCACAATTAGCCGTTGACTTACTCGACACTCCCTGGAAGTAGCTAAGCCAATAATAAAACTGTAACTGAATGCAGGCCCATTTCACAGTGTCAGCGAGCAGCTAATACACACCTGCTGTCCGCATGATTTTACATATATTCTTGGAGGCTAGCCTACACGTCAGTGAACCCGCAAATTATTCCGGTCTCTAATTATCGGAAATCTTATTGGCTCAGTCAAATATGGTAACAGCTCCAAGTACAAGCTGAAACCAGCAATCGTCTGGTAAGCTGAACGTGTGCTATAACACGCAAACAGTCAAGTTTTCCCGTGATAAACCACCATCTCTAATAATAGCGTACACTGTAAATATTGTTGTACTTTTACAAATAAAATCCTTAGAAATCCAGTTTCCAAAGAAATTCCCTGTCAAACTATAAAGATTATCTTTGTGATAAATATACAAAGTATGTTTTGTAAAATTAAAAGGTTGAGGTTGTATTTTCAATAAGGAAAAAAATTAATTTAAACTACTCGTTTTATTTTAATTATACACCTAATTCATGCATTAAATAACTTTAAATAAATATTATATAAAACTATTTGGGGATAAAGAAATTTTTAAGGAAGTGTTTAGATTCGAGCCCGCATCCTACCGTTCGACCACCTTTAATTCCATGCTGTATCATTATAGTTTTACTATATGTATTCAGTGTACAATAAGTTAGTGATAATACTATTATTTCATTTTCAAACCACGCACTAAATATGAAAATTTACTTTATTCAAAAAATGCGCTACATAACTATGTCATTTCCGCGAAACTGCTATTCTAGAAGACTACGTACAAATTTTTCGTATGTATTTTTACAAAGAAAGTCCTTGTAATTTTATATAACATATAATTTCCCAATGAGAGTTTTTGTTAATTTACGAAAGCATATGAAACTAATAAGAAATACCGTGTCATTTTACAAAAATATCAGAGCAGGAACTGTCAGTAAAAGAACGAGGAATTCCTTTAAAGCATTACAAACTTTACCTTTGTATTTTCACAAACAAATAATTTTACACAGATACCCTTTGTAAATTTTACTATTTTTTTTTTCAAGTTTAGCTTGCAAAATTGTTCCTGTATATGCATTAGTGTAAAGCTTTTAATGAAACGAGTACTTACCTTTCCCATAAGTGCGAGTTTTATTGTTGGGAGTTAACTTCAATTTATTTTAAAGACAAAGTAGACACAATTTTTGCTGATACATCAGGAAAATTATCGTATTTCGCCAAAATAACTGTAAAGCGTTGAAGGTATAGTATAGGTAGCCTCTGACTATAAATATTATATGGTACAATGTACAGAATTTCTTTTAAATACGTCTTTGTTACTGGAAAGTTTACATTTTATTACAGTAAGCTACAGTGAATGAATTTACCATGTGCGTATTATTATTATGTTGTAATTTTAACATAGTAGGAAAATACATTTTTCTTAACTACATTATGTAAAAATAAAACGAAAATTAGTTAATCAAATATTTAATGTATATTTTAAATTCACCATTTACTATAAAAGTATCATAAGAGCTGATAATTATATAAATACAACCTAAACAGATTATCTGACGTAACGTCTTATTTAGAGATGAGCTATTTTAAATGGTCCTCCCTAAAAAAGCACTAAAATGAGAAAAAGTAATTTAATTGAGTTTGTAATATTCTCAGTATAAATTGTTATGTTGTGTTAAAGAAAATTACAGTACATTCAAAATAACTGAAACATGTCACTATAGTAAACATCGTTTGGTAGACGCAGCGGAATCGGTCTTTTACTGGCTGATTTTTTTAGGGATGCAGTTGTTTAGTTCGTGCTCGCATTCCGTCACCGTTTCGCACTCACCTTGTATCGTAATTTTCAATGCTCGACACCTTGTGGCTGAGAACTAACCAGATATTCTCATACCCACGCAAAGTTTTGTAATTTTTGTATATTTTCAATCTTAAGCAGAGAGAGAGAGGGAGCAAACATGGAAAAGTTCTAGGCAGTGAATAAGTATACATTTCAAAACATATATTAGATTATATCCATGAATAACAACATTTAACAGTATATTTGTGGAGTGAAGGTTGAATTTTCAGTCCGTCAGTACGGGGAAGAAGTGAATATTGTAGATTCAAATCATTTGTTATATTTGACGGCTGGCATGGTAGCAAGAACACCGAAATCAGATTTATTAGTTCAAAGTGAATATATAACAATACTCTGGAAAATAATCCACAATAATATTTAAAACTAAATCCGAGAGAAATTTGAATTATTATTGTCACGCATCAAAGAGCATCCTCTTCCACTCATTAAAATATACAAACTTTGCAAATGATATATCTTGGCTATTACTAACTTGATGCATTTAATACAGAGGCTTTCTATACAATATTTTGGCAACAAAGCCAGTTGGGGAAAAACTTTCATTTGGATGACGAAAAGGATAAAGTACTCATTTTCCTTCTAACTTACTTATAAAACGTGATTAAGAACTTGACATAAATTCACGTAGACTTCGTCATGAAATCAAAAATGGAATATTTATTTTTCCGTCAACACCTGTATTAAGTGTGTTTCAAATCACTGATAATTGCATTTTTTTAATTTACATGCTCTGTTAATTAAGAAGTACAGTCAGGAAATGTTACAAAATCAGGCTAATGAGGTATTATTTAAAACTACAACAATTTAAGTTTAACTAGGTTTACGCAACCTAATATTTCTGAGCGCAAAATATAAAGCAGCAAACACTCATGGTTTGTATTTACAATAACATAGTTTAAGCACTTTAACGCAGGGAATCCCATTTCCAAAATTCGATTGTGCCCCCTTTGCACGTTAGTATACAATAGTAGTTAATTTATTGTAAACGGATACGTGTGTTGGTAACACCAACGTAATATATAGTAAATTACAACAAATTAGTATGACATTTAAATTTACTTTTGACATAACGTTTTTCAACGCTAGATATTAAAACGTTACACATTTTTTCTTTGAATAAGAGACTCTTTATTCAAAGATTCAGTTACTTAATATTCAAATATTCACACAGACACAGACACTCAAACACGAACGCACACACACTCATATACTCGACCTCACACAAACGCCTACATACATATATATATATCAGCATACCAGCGAATGCTTGGCTGAACTGCAGATGGAAATGTTAGTGGTTAGTGTTATGCGATTATATTTTACGTGCACAATGCGCAGGGTTATGAACTTTTCGCTAAAATAATTTTGCCTGAGTTCGTTTCAGTCCTTCACGTGCACATCTGCAGTTCTGCTTCGCAGTCATAGCGATTGGACGTTATATCTCTCCCGTGACATGGGGGGTTATACCGGCAAGTCACAGACGTCTGGTATTGCAGTAACCATTGCAATTGGCTCAGTCAAATGAGAGAAGTTACTTCGCAGAGACACGCTGCCAACAACCATTAAGCAGAACTGCAGATGTGGACACAAGGCACTGAAACTAACTGGATTATAATTCCTTATGCGAACAATTAATGGCCCTAAAAATGCGGCAACACAGTACGGAACTAATTCCCGCTTGCGCTCCATGGACACATAACTGCCACTTACTGGATTTCGTTTCTTGGTGGACGCATTACATTGCGGTATAAACGACTGTCAAACTGAATATAATGGAAAAACATAAATAAGCAGGTTATGCTTTAGTCAATAGGATACATAGGCAACATAAAATTCCATAAATGTAATCGGGCCAAATAAATACAAAGACAAACAGATAAGAAAAGAAAAGAAAAAAAAAAGAAAAATCAAACACACCACCAAAGCAGGCACTCATGTTTGAGGTCTAATTTGGCAATGGGACAAACAGAAAAATGTATGACCCACATTTACGGAATTTTATGTTGTGTCCGTATCCTATTGACTAAATCATACTCTGCTTATTTATGTTTTTCTATTATCTTTGGTTTTTCTTTGACCGTCATCTATATCGCAATTGAGTATGCCCAAGAAACTAAAGCTAGTCATGCACTCCCATTGAACAGTTCTTTCAAAAATAATTACTTCCGCTGTTCTGATCTCATATTGTGGGCACAGGTTCAAATTTCTAGCATTCCGAATATGATACTACCAGGGGCGTCATTTCAGGTTTATCTTGGGCGGGGGGGGGGGGGGGGGTGCAAGAATTTTTTTTCGGCGACGGTGACCTTGTTGCATCTTTTTAATTAATTAGTCATGTATAAATTAGAAACTTTAATAATAAAACTACAGTTTTATGTGCCTAAGTTAGCATTAATAAAATAACAAAATATATAAAATATATTTTCCCCCTTAAATTCTAAATCCAGGGAGGGGGGCGTTTGCCCTCCTGCCCCCCTAAATGATGCCCCTGGATTCTACGTTTACTCGACGTAATATTCATAAAATAATATATAGACGTGGAACGCGTGAAGGAACTTTGTACATGCAATGTTGCCACAACACTGTACGCGTAAAATGTTCTCGTACAACGTTTTGTCACTAAGATTTTCATCTCCAGTTTAGACCAGAATTCGCATGGTTTCCTTATTATGAGTCAGTGTCTGGAAGGAAGATTTATCAGGCACAAGAAAGTTCGTAAAACGCATACTATGAATTCGAAACGAACTTTGAAGGTAGTAGAAATTGTCCATAGAAAATTCGGAACGTAAAATAACCTAACTGTTTAAAGTACGTGCTGTTAAATGTGATTCTGTCATCAACGCATTGCTATAGTGCAGTTTGTTTCAAATTTGCATGGTCTGTACGGCATTCCTTTGCTGTAACTATTGAAAATGTTCATACACAAACATTAAGACGCAATTTTCTAAAAATTCCTAGTAATTAATATATATTTGTCGTTTAATGGTTTTTCTACCTACACTATAAACTACCTATGTCTCTATTGGAAACGCTACGTAATTGCCAGACTACCAATGTCTGGTTTTTATAATTTATGTAATTCTGTATTTACTTACATTACCGTAGACATTCTGCGTATCATGCTGTTTAACAGTCTTACGTCAAATGATGCGTACCTACGTAATGTCTGTAATTTTCGTGTATCTATAATAATAGGCGTGGAATAACTAGATGAATTCGTATTCAAATCACCTCAGCTTCTTCTTAGTATTGGGGTTGTACAACCGACAAATTTCCAATTGCCGCTAGCAATATGTCCCGTCTTTCTATGCAAACTCTCTGATTATCGCTTCCTTGATTGCAGAGTGTTAGTGCCACTTTTTATGTCTTCTCTGAAATATTCTTTCAAATTACATTTTTTTGTTTATTCTCCTTTCACGTGCTTCTTAGAAATGGTCAAAATAACATTTCGCATTGAAGTAAGAAAGTCTTATTATATTAATTCTTAAGTTGCAACATACTGACAAAAAAGGCATGCAAAAAACTCATAAACTTTAGGAGAATACTGACTAGTTACTCAATAAAATACTTAAACGTTGATAAGCCTATATCACAATTTGATCAATATAGCACCTTCTAAATATGTATTAAGCTCCTTTTTAAAAAATCCAATTATTTTCTGATATTTCAAATACGCCATTATTTCATAACATATTGATAAAAAATAACTATGCTGGCTAATAAGTTTCATTCATATAACTCATAGTTAAATACGAAGGCCTGTACAGCCCGTCTTAAAAAAAAGTATATTTTTATACATAAACAAAATGTTATTCGCTTATAATTCTTCAACCGCAATATATTTTTTTTCTTTAGAAATAAAACCAGACCACTAAACTAAAAAAAAATTTATCCGATACCTTAAGTATTTTTTGCAAAGGTTATGTAAGATTTAATGTGTTCAGAACGTTACTACTGTAATTCTTCATGTGTTTTTGTTACATGGTAGCACTGTGGAATAGATTATGTTGTTAGTAGTCCTATTACATAACAGTCTGTGAGGAGGCTTAACGGAGTCCATTAAAATTTCATTCGATTATAAAATAGGGCCTGTCGGGTTACTGTGATCGTCTAAATCGGTTATCTTCATACGGGAACTGTTAGGTAAACTTGTTGACAGGAGATAAAAGCTTTGCTGTTAGCAAAGTTGATGGATAATTTACAATGAGTTTAGGGACAGGAAACTGTTTTGCAATGTGCGTATCTCAGAGTCTGCAGCCGTGATCTCTGGAAGATCACGTGATAAAAAATAGAAACCTGAAAAACACAGTATGACTCAGTTTTCTCTTTGTAGCCGTAAACGTGACAATAAGATATATGACGACATTGTAAAGAAATTACCATATGAAATATTGTTACACACTGAATACATTATCTACTTAAAAAAAACATGATAACGAAATCATATTTTATGTACAACTTACACTGGTTTACTTTTTGATTACAAAAATTTGTATAACTATACGAATTTCAAAGCGACTTAATTTAAATGTACTCAACTGGCAACGTGTGTATATATTGTGAAAATTTATAAAACATTGCATAGTAAATTGCACATGTAAACTTATTTCTCTCTTCAAACAGTCACAATCATATGAGTCGCTGCCACTGTTACCGTCAGGAGCATTTTAAAGAATATTCTGGTAAAATATCAGGTTTTCCTGTGATGCCCAATTGGCCTAGAATAGTTTTATTAGAAGTGAAGTGATATTCTTTATCTTTTCTGGTTTTATGGGATTACATACAGGATGTCTTAGTAAGTTAGTTCTGTCACTTTTCCCTCGATTCAACGGCGATATGTATGTTCATTCAAGTCAACGTTATAAATTGTTTGACTTTTCACTTTACAAAATACATTATAGATATTTGATTTCAACTATCCTGATTTCGCTAGAGCTGGATATTTTCTTATAGCCTACGCATTAAGGGACCCACCTACTAGTCGTGTGTTTGTGCGAGTGAAGCACGGCCCTAAAGGGCTATGTTAACCGGTTAATCTGGTGCGGTATCACATCTAGTGCAAGACACAAGATAAAGTAGTACCGTATACCACTCGCCTGACTGACACTTTCAGTGGTGACCCCATCATTTTATTGGTGTGAAGGTTTAAGAAATATCCATTGCTTGCGTCTATAGTAGTTTATACGAATCTCGTTAGTAGTTTTTCAGATAGCAGTTTTTAGCTATTTTAAGGGACTCCAAAATGACGTTCCTAATTGAAATTATGTTTTAAAGCCATATTACTGTCGTAGTTTGAAGCGTATTTTATTTACTTACATCGAGACAATGGCCACATGTAGGGTAGGTTCCTAAACGAACGTATTTACAAACACACAGCAACACATTTTAAGCTCATAGTAGTGGGCGCCCTTAAGCAATGATTTCCCATCATCGAGCTTCCAGTGCTTCCAAAGTTCCTTTACAACTCGTACTACTGAATATACTTTACGCTACTCATCTTCGAAAATTATTAATGGGTTTCTTCTCAAAAGTTTCTCGACTCCGGCAAATACATTATCTGCTGGCAAAAAACTGTATCTCCGAGCTAGAAATATTACAAGTTCTTATTTGCACTACAACTACCACAGTGACTTTTCTACATTTAAATATATTGTTATTATGTTTGCATAGAATATAGAGGTATGACAGTAGCATATCAGCATTCGCGTGTGTGAAATTATAAAATTACACATTCTTTAACTTGAATGGTGACAAAATTATACACATTGTATAACTGAAAAGAAAGCATCCACAGTTACGATGTACTTCTGTTTCTTGTACACATTTCTTTAACCCTCCCTTTCATACTTCCTGTATTTATGCCGTAATCACTTTTTGTAGGTTCAATGATTTTTAAATTGGTCTCGATGCAAAAACGTTGTACATAAAAGCACGTTTTTTTCTAAAACAGTGTTCGAATCGAAAGAGGACACGAAATAATCCTGTCATTGGACGTTAGAGTACAATATGTGTTTCATTTAATGTAGGCCTACAACAAATGACAGCACAGAGTTAATTACATTTTTCATATTCGTATTTTGCAGCTTTGTATGATAGTGTATTTAATCTCATAAAAGTGTTCTGAAGACCTAAATTTTTACCATTGATGGACATGTCGACTTTTATATGAAAGCTTCTCATACACACACACACACACACACACACACACACACACATATATATATATATATATATATATATATATATATAATACTCGATATTCCTATTATTGAAAGGCGTATGCAGTAGAAAAAGTGGTTTAGGGGAAAAGGAGATCCTCTGATCATATAATTAGGGTATAATTTAATTTAAAACAGTTTGAGCAGCACAGTGTTAGTGTAATTACTTATTTGATGTTCAGACATTTGCAAATTTACATCAATTTTTATTTTAAAACGTTACAATACCTACGATATCTATTAATAATATTTTTTTTTGTTCTTCACCTTAACGGCTAACACCTACTGACCACCTGTGGACAATCATGTCAAATTGTCAGAACTGTAACTACTTGGTATTTGTAGTAGAATTTCTGCGTAAGCAATCCCTTACTATACAATGCAAGAAAATAAAATAACGGTCTGTTTTCATTTTTAATGTACTTTAATTTTATACACATATTACACAAGCGTTTTTCTACTTACGTGCTTCATTGAAAGCGTATTCAGTAACATAAACCATGTAGTAGTCCGCAATGTAAAGTGGGAATTTTCATCAAAACGTTTTGCGTGTTTATATATATATATATATAATACATTGCATTTTAAGATAACGTCAACAGTAATAAGATGCACATCTGTTTGCATTATATTCGTAGTACAAGTTGTTGAATGGCGGAAAACATGTGAAAATGTCTTGCCTTTTTAATTTACAATGTCTGTTTGGCGCTTAGACAAACTGTGTACGCAATGGTACCTAACAGAGATATTTAACTTCGTAATCTATTTTTGTTGACTGAGATACGCTTATGTGAATAAGAAACCCTATGTCATAAAAATTATAGTATCATATTCAAAACTAAATCATTACATTTCACAAACTATCATTTTCGCGTCACAAGCTTAGTGTGAAGTTAAATAGTTCTGATTAATCCCTCAGTTCCGATTTCTAATAGTACTTGATTTATTCTATTTTATTTGTCCATAAATAAGAGAATGCAATACAAACGAAATCATTTTACATAGAATGACTATAAGTTACTTGTTGCTTAAGGCGTGAGGTATTTTTCAATCCGTAATTTTATATTTATGAAGAAATTCTGTTAGTTACTAAACGCTAAAATGAGTACCATTTTCACATAGTAAAAATTTATTGGCTGCTTGTTTTAATTTTAATTAGCTGCTGAATTCAAAAACTTTTCGACGTTGTGAAGTCAAAATACCACAAACCAAACACTTACAATGATAAAGTATTTTACGTATTTTACGTAAAGTTTGCAATTCGTTGTTCGAATATATGTCTAGTTTATCTCTACGAAAAGTATTTTGTCTATTAATAAGACTGAAAATTCATTTAAAACTTTGGAAAATATCAACGTGTTTAATGTCACTTATTTTTGGTATACTGAATTTGTCGATTATGCCTTTAAACTATGGGAAGTATATCGTAAGCATAATGGTTTCAGTTCGATAAATCGTATGGTTTTTTCTTATAATAGATACACAAAAACACAACATTGTTGCCTTAATATCTAATTACATAAAAATAATGCAAGTAAAATAATTTTGAGATTGTGACGATTAAAATATATTGGTATTTACTTATTCATAAGAATTCCACAAAAATTTAAATAATAAGCTTGAAGATGCTGATCGTTCTTAACACCACATAAGTTTTATCGACACGGCGGTCTGGTATAAGTGTTAACACCAGGTGTAGATCTTGGGACAGCATGTCGGAAGTCACAACGGTCGGGTATAAACAGTCATACAGATGTCGTTTAGGTCACAAGACTTATGTTGCCTCTCTGTGCAATAGACTTTCCTTAGTTTAGTTGCACCTCATTACCAAACTGTAATTAGATTGTTTGTGGGCCTGTGTTTCCTGTGCAAGCTGCTGTCCTGCAGCTCGCATTTTGAAAAGAGACCCAGAAATTTCGCGAATTAATTTAAGCAGGAGTTGGATTTCAAAATTCTGTACGCATTCAATGCTTTTGTGAACGGGTCGCTGTTAATGAAACTTTTTCTCGAGTACTGTGAACAAACAGCAGATTGGCACAAAAACACTGACTCCCGCACTACATTGTTACGTGCACAGCAGGTTCTGGAGCAGCATCCAATTTACTAGATGCTGAAGACATATTGTACACAGGACTGTGAAGTCCAGCCTGCTGATCTTCGAACCCGCGAAATTTCCGGGTCTATACGTAAAACTACGAAATTGAATATTTCGCTAGTTCGATTACCTGCATATCACAGTATATTGACATCTGTATCTCCAAGCTACGGCCATTTGTCAGTTAGCTGCTACTTACTGAAACAACAGGTAGTGAACTAATTTCGCGAGAATTCCCTGAAAGAGAATTTTGTATGAAATCTTCCCTGCAAAACTATTTTGCAGTAATCACAAAATAATTTTGTGGTGGCCACAGTGTTTTAGAGGTGCCGACAAAATGATTTTGTGACTAGCACAAATTAAATATTTGCTACAAAATAGTTCGTAGTTGTCACAAAATATTTTTCCGTGTTGATTATGACGTTGTAAACAGTAAAAAACGAACGTACTTTTACAAGGAAAAGCTTTAAATATAATGTAAAAACATTTTTCAGTCTCAGCAATACATCAAGATAGGTCTATAAATGTATTTATATTTACCAAAAACCTGTGAAGACTAGTGTAATTTATTTTTATGAGCAGAGTGTTCGATGTGAAACAAAATAACCTTCAACGGTAAGTCATATTTCGAAAAATATTTTGTAATGCAATATAAAAACATGCCAAGCAGGAGCCTCTGACACGTAGTTTCAATGCGATTTTTTTTTCATGTCATTATATTCATTGGATTTTGCGGCTTACAAGATAAAACATGCATATTTTGACTTTGAAGAGCCATTATGAAATACTGGCTGAGTTACATTTTATGTAATAGAGAAATGTACCACTAAATAACGACTACAAAACTAACATCGTTTCATACAAATACAAAATTACAATTTTTCCCCAATAGAACTCCCTTATTTTCTACCCTCGAACTGTTAGCCGAACCTGAAACTGTGCTTATTTGAAAATCAATCAACCGTGATGTGAGGTGTGGGTTACCACTTGTAACCTAGATCTTCGGAGAGAAGCTGTTGTCTCACCATTTCCCAATTCCACCCGCCGCCAGCAGGTGTTGAATCACCAGGACGTCTCGGATTACGGGAAAACACCTGCTATCATGGCGCAGGACGGCGGTAATGGACCAATTAGCAGGTTGTTGGCGACCCTTACTCACCTCGTATTCGGCCAGGGGTTTTAAGTGGAGTAACAGCCGGCCGACGTGGCACTAATGACTGTGTGGTAAACGGTGCGTGAGTTATAGGGTCTTGTCTCCCACCCTGCAGTTCTTCCCTTGGCGTGTTGACCACGGAGGGGGTGGGGGTGGGGGAGATCGAGCCCCTGTTGAAAGCCCATCTCACGGCTGCGGCAAGGTGTAGGGGGAGTCACTACGGGTAATGAAATACACTCTGCTCCATCGTGACCGGCGCAAAATTGGTTTACTTCTCCCGATCCAGTGCACCTTCTTCTTAACTAGCGAGATCTCGTTGTAAGCCGTGTCTTAGTGAAATTTGAAAGCAAGAAAAATTTACCTTTTGTCTAGGGAGCCTTGTTTTTCGCGAAGAGAATTTTGCCTCAGTTTGTTTCCGTTCCTTACGTGCACATCTGCAGTTCTACTTCGTTGTCAGTGATTGGATATTTTAACTGTCACGATCCTTGAGATTCTACCGGCAAATCACAGACGTGTGGTGTTGCAAGAAAGTTTTTGTAATTGGTTCAGTCAAATGAGATACGACTCTTCACACAGACACGCTGCCAATAACCATGAAGCATAATTGCAGATGTGCACGTAAGGCACTGAAACAGACTGGGGCAAAATTATTTTCGCAAAAAAAAAAACAGGCTCCTACTTATGTCAAAGTTGTGTTCAAGAATATCGAGATATTTAACGTGAACCAGTTATTACATGCATTTTCTACAATATTTTTAAAATCAATGCTTGACTAGATAAATTAATATGTTATTTGTGTAATGCGTATTACAAACTATTTTAAACTGTAAAATAACACTTGAAAAAAACATTATTTTTAATTTGGTGAGAATTCGTTCGTTGTAAATAGTATTGTTATTTTTGTATACGCTGGCCTTTGAATTTAGGACGATATATATTTTTTTAATTAACTGGGCGAAATAAAAATACCTACCATTTATTTTTTCCAAAAGAATAAATTTTTTAATTAATCTTAGTTTTATTGAACTGTTTTTAAACAACGGTTGAACAATCGTCAGTCCAGTTATTAATTTGTTCTATTATTTATATGAATTATGTTATTATATATTATTTTATGTTACTATATTATTATATGTATTACATTACGTTATATATTGTGTTACATCATACATTATATTATAATTACATTCGTACGTACAATTAGACAAGCCAATACAGATTTTGAAGGTTTTTAGTGAGAATACGACTAGACATCGTGTGAACCGCAATTGCCAAATCAAAGAATGAACTCTTCTACACAAAGTCTTCGCTTCTCTGATCAAGTGCAAAAACTATCGCCGTGGTTTCACTCCCACGCAAGATATGGAGTTCTGGTAAGGATGAAAAAAAAGGACAAAGAAAAAAAATAGAAAATTTAAACGGGTGAAAGGATCGTCGAAATATAATAACCAACAAGCGTAGTGTTTGCTGGAGCAGGTCATAAATCCCCCTTCAAGGAAGGTGGGTGTTAGAGGGGGGGACTATGGGGTAGATACCCCCTTCGCCTCCGTGTTCGCATCTCCCATCGCTACAGCCTCCTAGCCCACGAATCACTTAACCCTGGTCTCGGCCCGTCGAAAGGGGAGGGAGAGATGCTTCGTGTCCGATAGGCAACGCGCGCGAGCTAAAGCAAACAAACAATAAACTAAGAACCTTTCAATTAGCCAGATAAACATTCTCGCGGTGTTCGGGAAGGGGTTGGCAAGGGGGAGGAACTCCGTCTCAACGGGCCGAGGCACGGGGTCCATAGATTAGGCGCTGGGTGATTTATTAATTTGGGGATAATGCACACAGAGGAGGGAAAAGGGGGATAATTATAGTTCACGGTGTTCTACGAGGAAGAAAAATGGAAAGCGATTCTGCTCGGCCACGAGAACTTCTCGGATGACGGGTTAGTGGAACACTGATAATCGCGCGGGGGCGTGTGAGAAAAAGAATTTCGTAACATACTTCCACGCTCGGGTAAGCTGCGAAGGCCATGAGCTATCTGTAACTCTACGAACATTACGAGGCTCTATAAGTTGCATGCTGCAAAAATAGTTAATATTTTACGAATACTTTAACGGACGATCCCATCCGATCTACAGTTTCCCCAATAAAGTCGCACACGATTATTGCCTTACCTAACGTTATAAATGAAATAATAAGATACAAAATATGCTTTGTAAAAATTTTGAGATTTATATCTCGTCATCTAAAACTGACGGTGGTGTTTGAATATCGAAAATACAAGTATGCTGAGATACAAAATGACATTTATTTTCTTCGAACAGGTTACAGAAATAATAAAAGACCTTCTTATCGTCGTGTAACTTACTACTATAATGTACCATAAAATTTTTCAAAACCATGTCAAAAAACTATACACAACCGATTTAAATTCTTTCAAAATGTTTCAGACATAAAATGTATTCTTGTGGCATTTTTGAGTGGTTCTATTAAACAATGTCACCAATTCAAAAGATCACCGAAGCGTTGAGTTCCCAAGTCAATAGAATTGCTCATATCGTTTCTGTGGAAATGAATTTGTAAAGGATATGTATTGTTTTAAAAACGTCTATATAATTCTGAAATTAAGGACTTAAAAAACGGTTAGTTGTAATTTCAGAACATTCGGATAAGAAAATTTTGATGTTAATGTAGGCCTAAATAACATCAATAGGTTAATTAATCATGCTAATTATCAGAAAAATATGGTTGTGAAAAAAATAATAAAATACGTGGTTATAACAAACCATTCGGAGGTAAGTTGTAATTTCAAAACATTCGGATAAGACAATTTTAAAGTTAATGTAGACCTAAATAACATCAATTAGTCATGCTAATTATCAGAAAAATATGGTTGTTAAACAAAGACAAATAAGTGGTTATAAATAATATTACAATAGATGTGCGAGGATGCAGGTAATTTGCCAACCTCTGAAACATGTAGAAAATTAAATAAGACGATAGGAAATGTCGGCGGAGAAAAAGTGTGAATTGGCAGAAAATACAGACGAGGATAAACGTTGCAATGTTTTGCAAGGGAGCTCAGTTTTTTGTTAATATTTTGGGTTTTAAGTTATCTTCTCGAACAAGAAAACTTACGTTAATCATGCAGCGTGCAATGACATTCCCTGACTACTACGATTGCATTAGATTTCTTGTTTCGGTGTGGTTAAAGTATTTGGAGTTTCCAGCAAAGTCAGTTGCAGTTATTCATTGATAAAATCTTCTTATTTTAAAACACGACTATGTCATTGAAGAGTACATATTTGTCTTCGAGTTAGTACATCTCGGTGACATTTTAATCATTTTCGATTCTTTAATCCCAAAATAAGTATTTAAGAAAATACCAAAGTAGGCTATTGTCAGGGAACACTAAACTTGTAACTAGATATATTGTTCGAAACGCAGATTGTATTGTGAGGTTATCATAACATATTTTCAATTTATGTATACTTAAAATAATAATTTGAATGTGAATAGGCTTAGGTGGTATTTATATATACTAAATTTAAATAAGTGTAGATCATTACCGATAGTTTGGTTTGGTGCAAGGAGGAGAATTAAAAAGCAATAGGCTTGACATTCCTTTAAAAAACAATTGTGTTGTTACTGGCTTAACAAATTTGATGGATATGATTTAATTGTAGCTGTGTATTCATAGTATAAGTAAAGGGAAGATTCGTTTCCCTAAAGTTGTACGGAATCGATTATTTGTTTAGGTGTTTAGGTCTCTAGGACATATAATTAGGTAAAGATTAGGTTTTTGGGAAGGAAAGTAACTCGTTACGGAGTCTTCATCGTTGACGAACGCGGGGTTTTCCTCTTACAGTTAAAATACAAAACTGAAATTACTGTCTTACAGACAATCGACAAGCCGTGAAGATGGTCGCTAGACGTATAAGCTGCGTGTCTATGAAGGTATGTTTTCGCCATGAAAATATTACACACAGATATACACACACATATACGTAAAGTTAATATTTTGGGAAATTCATATGTACAAATAAAATACGCAAAACATTTTTACGAAAGCGAGTAGTAGGCCTATAATATATTGCTTTCTTAAATCTTATTTTTGTGAAAAAAAAAAAAAAAACTGTTGTTCCTCAAATATTATAAACAAAATTATACTATATTTCTGTAATCTTTAACGATTTTTGAAGTACGTGTCTTTTTGTTCTCTCTCTCTTTCTCTCTTTCTCTCCTTCTCTCTCTACACACACACACCAACACACACACACACACACACACATATATATATATATATATATATATAGAGAGAGAGAGAGAGAGAGAGAGAGAGAGAGAGAGAGAGAGCATTCACAAAAAAACCGACAAACTCCGGCAGGTGATTCCTTGTGATAAATAAAGCAGGAAATATAAGGCATTTTGTGCGTAACGGTACAAGTAAGGAATAAATTCGCTTTTGCAAATCAAATTTCAATAATTTCATTTCCCCACAAACTGAACACTGATCGACGTAAACTAACAAATCCCAAGATATTGCTTCACGACAATACGGCCGACAAAACAACAGTAAACACCTGTTCATACACTCAACCTTTACGAAAATAATAAGGGGTGGCCACCTTTAAATTGCTGACAACTTTTTTAACGTAAGAAAAATCCAAAAATTATAAGTGTATTATTGGGTAATGTGAATATAATAATAAAATATGTCGTCTAGTAGCGACTGTCTAGCACACATAGTTTTCGTGCAAAACGCACGTCAAGTTTTGGCGTGGTGACACATAGCCTAGTGTGTAGGCAACACTGCGAACACGAGTCACATGAATGTTACACAACCAGGACTATATTATCCAGACCTAAGCCGGTACTCTTGGCTCATTTACCGTAATGGCCCCACGAAATTATACCAAATCAGGTGTTGGTTTCCATGCGAGCAAATTGTTCAACACTTAGTCAATTAATTAATATACTTACGCAATGTCTGATATCGTGCAGCCATTACGTGAGCAAGTGGTAAAACGAGAAGTACACTGGTACAAAACATTCAAAAATATTAACTTGGTAACGTTTTTTAAAGCAATGAAAGCCTTAGAACTGCACTCTTCAACAAGTAATGTTTAGAGATGGTGGTTTATCGCGGGAAAACTTGACTGGTTGCTAGGTTTCAAAGTACGTTCAGCTTACCAGATAATTACTGGCTTTCGCTTACACGTGGTTCTATTACCCTACTTAACTGAGTCAATAAGAATCCCGCTATTGTAATATTTGATACCTGTCTTTGGTCTGCAGGCAGCTACGTTGTGTCAGACGCATATCACCCAACCACACGTGTCGCAAGAATCTACAGCTTATTCAAGGGTACGTTAGCAAAAAACATTTTCACGACATACCATCATCTTTAGAAATGTTTGGTTTCTGTCGTAAAATCAATCAAGAATTTTTGGATTGTATGGAAACTTAGTAATGTTACAGACATCTGTAATGTAATTGCCCTAAATATATCAAACTTAATATGAGCAAATGTTATTTTAGTTAAACAGTGTTGTTTATTTTAAAACGTAGACCGTTAATTAATTAAAAATTAAGAGTTTTTACATTCGCATCACACTATAAATATACAATAGTAAATAATAAGTTATTCTGTACAGGCCTACATAAGTTATTAAAACACGAATGATATTATTGTGTAATTTTTTTCGTCAACGATTTAACACCAGATATATTATAAAACAACGCTGACCTTGGTCTGGCTACTTCGAATGTATTGTGTTGTATACATTATAATTGCGGGTATACGGTCGATAAGGCATATTGGACAAATCTGCTTACAAAATCAATATTACTCATGCATTCGCAGAAATATCTCTAAGTTAAACACAAGTGAAAATGGCCATGCTAGGAAATCTGAACAAAAATAACGAAATAGTTGACATATTCTCGTAAAAATAACGTCGAATACGAGTCTACGTTAATTTGAACAATATTACTATCACATTCGTTCTGCATTATAATAGTTAAAAAAAAACCACTCCGTTTAAATCTAAACGATTACTTTCGAGGTTGAGACGTTTGTTGCTTCCAAAAATGTATTCAAGATTCTTGTTGACAAATGTACACTATAGGTAGGGCCCGGTAGTTTACGCGGGTTCACTAAACTGTAGGCTAGCCTCCAAGAACATATGTGTATTCAAGGAAACATTATCTGCTCACTGGCTGCTCGACGACGCAGTGATATGGGCCTGCATTTAGTTCTCTCTGTACTATTGGCTAAGCGACTTCCAGGAAGTGTCAAATAAGTCACGGGCCAAAGTTTGAAAGTGGCACGAACTTACAGTTGCTGGAATTATAGCTTGAGGCTAAAATAAAACGCGATTTTTTTCAGGTCTCTAATTATTGGTAGGGCCCGGTAGTTTTCGCGAAAAGATTTTTGCAGCACTTTGTTTCAGTGCTTTACGTGCGCACCTGCATCTCTGCTTTGTGGTCAGTGATTGGATGCCGTAACATACAACGTCTGGAGGTTAAACCCACAAATCACAGACGTGACGTGTGGCAGTTATCCGTGTACTGATTGGCACAGCCTAATGAATAATAACTCTGCACATAAACACTCTGCAAATAGTCACGATGTAGAGCTGCAGGTTCGCACATACGGCACTGAAACAAAGTGGGGCAAAAATCTTTACGCGAGAACTTCCGGGCCATACTTATAAGACATATTTACTAGTAATGTAATAATGTAGTATGTTATTTATCGTTGAAAAAAGCAAGCGCTTAATTTATGTTGCTGCTAAAAGGATAGGCATGCACCTACCTGAGTGAAACTGTTAATTTATTAACATTTTTGCAAACAGTTTCGTGTTTTCATATTCCTTTTGTGGTATTCAATTAGAATTATTTTTACATTTTCACGTGTTTGCTTTGATAATTACAACTGCCTGTGAGGTGGTAGACCGGGTGAGAATTACTCCCACTGTAAACTGTGATGCCTAACGAGATAGTATGTAAAGTATTTTCAGAAATGTGTTGCTTTTCTCTATATTGAGACAAATAACTAGTAAGGATTTCCAGAGAGTTAGCGGTATCGAAAAAAAAATGTTCTTATCTTTCATGAAATTTTGGAAGAGCAATTCAAAGTGCTAAGACATCCAAGTATATATATTAAAAAGTTAAAATGAATCAGAACTGTACTTGTTTTTTTTTCTATTTTGATGTATGTTCATACTAGACAGCATTCATTAACACACATATACGAAACACTTATCCAGTGTACTTTCAAAAGCATCTATAAAAATGTCCCGCCTTCAAATAGATGGAATCCACTGCGAATCATTCGGCTTTTGATTATAAAATAAGTATAAATCACTGCTGAAGTTAGGACAGGAAAGTATGTACCATATTATCGATAGCTTTCAAGTAACGTATCTAGTATGTTTTGCATAAATTGGTCATAATTAATCCTCTTGCAATTAAAAAATTAATTTTAGCATTTTGAAAAATTTCTTGTTAGTTGAGCCCACGATTTTTCGCAAAAAGAATTCTGCATAAAAAACTTGTTTCAATGCCTTACGTGCACATATGCAGCCCTGCTTCATGGTCAGTGATTGGCTGTTTTTAACTCTCAGCGTCTAGGGTTCTACCCGCAAATCACAGACGTGTGATGTCGTAGTAACCTTGTTCCTGTTGGCACAGCTAATGAGCCACGTTCTGCCAGTAACCATGAAGCAGGACTTCATATGTGCACATAAGGCATTGAAACAATTCTTTTCGCAAAAAGTCGTGGGCTCTAGATATAGGCCTAACTGTTCTTCGTTTTTTTTGTTAGAAGTTTTTCATATAAAAATTAAGTAAACTTACTCCTTAGTGTGTAAAGGAGAGAACGAATTAAATATTAGTTCAGGTTGTAAATCGTTTTTTAAGTTATGAAATGTTTTTCTACGAATTTTTTCACAAGAACTATGAATGCTACGTTCTTCGTATGCTACGAAATAAGAAAATGTATGTTTTAGATGCCTTGATCACTGTGTGAAAATTTTAGATATCAAGTACTTATTTATGTAATATCTGAGATTATGAAGTGAAAAGATTTGTCCGTAGCGCAGAATTCGAAACAAAAGAATTTAAATAATTTCTTCTATATTTCTTAACGACTCCAAAAAAAGGTATTTTTTTTTAAATTAAATTTGCAACTTGGTGTCAAGCATGCGTTCGTAGTTAGAACCCATCTCATAACGTTCCTGGCTAGAAATCATATAACATCTATTCCTGAAGTGTAATATGTGATTATTTTTGCAATAAACTACGCGTCTGTAATGTGTCATATTTTGGTCATCAACAGAGATGTAAACAGACCTTTATGTTTGTGCAAATAACGATAGTGAAATTCTGTTACCTAGTTCTTGTAGAGCGTCATTAGGCTGCTATGATTTTTTACACATAACCATTGTAAACCCAATCAAAGAATGCTTCGTTTTTTTTTTTTTTGTACGAATATAATTTACAGCCTCGGACGAAGACAAATATGACCGTACGCCGTATAAAAGTAAAATTGCAGGTCATAAATGAGGTGAGAGGAATATTTTTTTCAAGACACACGTCAAGCGAGGAGAGATTCATTTTCTTCTTTTAAAAACTTTAATTTTTCTTACGGGGCATTCGAGAGTGAGGTTTTTCTTCCGCTCTTGGGTGTAGTTTGGCAACCCTGCTCTGCGTCCTGCTGTCTGAGCGGCTCATGCGCCATTAAGAGTAATTGGACTTAGGTTTTTTATTACGTCTGGTTCAAGGGAACGGGGGAAGCGATAAGTCGAATGAATCACGTCCGTCAGACACCTCATCACCTCTATGCACGGAGTACTGGATTAGCGTGCAGTATTTTCGTAGAAAGTGTTGTTAACGGGATTTCAAGCGATGTTCTTCATGTATTATTTGTAGGAAGTACATAAAGTCCAATACAGGTTTCTATGATTTTGTATTTCGATTACGGTTGATATTTTCTCAGTTACAACAACGTGGAAAAGTAATTGTTTGCGCTTTTGAGGAGCTTGGAAATTATATTTTTTACTAACTGGTGCTGTGCAGAAGGCATCCAAGCCACAAACGCAAATAACAGACAAAAACAAGCTCCGAAATATATTATAAATTAAAATTTCAGCAGCTGAACAACCAAAGTCAAACAGAGGTAGAATGTTTGAAAATTAAAATGTATTTTTAACAAAATAACAAATAATGTTTCAGTAACAATTTTTACGTTGTTATTTACCAGATGTGGGATGATCATCTCTTTCTGCAAAACACCATTCGATTAGCGGACGGCACGGGGACATAGTTTGAAGTGTGTCTCCTTTTTCGTAGATAAACGCAGAAGAAACATTTTTAATAATTGTAGAGTGGATATTCTAAATGATCTAACTGCCAGAAAAGATATAATTGAGTGTATTGCTTCAAAATAAACTAAGTTACAATGCCTATGTTTTGCTGTAAGAGCTTAGTCAAAATAATTTTCCTGACAGTTTATAGGATCGTCGAAAGATTGCATGTCCCAAATGTACGCATGCTCTTGCAGCGCTGGTTTTCCCTTTTTCTCAAAAACGTATTTTTTGCACTTTGATCGTTTAAAATTTCCACTGTACAGTTGTGCATAAAAAATCCTCTCCGTACCACGTTACAGCATGTATCACACACCCGGTCCACTCACTCTTAATTACGATGTCAGTACGACCTTACAAGAGCAGCAGGAGGATGGGGGGGGGGGGGAGAGGGATTCGTACTCGTTGAAAAGTCTCTGGAAGCTGTTAAAAGTGCCTCGCGAAAGAGGACCCGCTGGGATAATTGGGCCTGCGCCACTTCAGAAGGCCCCGTCCAAGAAGCAACCATTCATCAAGCCTCCTAATTATGATATCTGAAGCTACGGCTTGTTGCTACCTGCCCGCCATCCTGTCTCCGCGGGCGCCGACCCGCAACAAAACACTGCCGTAGGGTCCACCTCAGCATGACTCGTACACAACACTCTCGCCTCTAATGTCCGGACGGCTTCCGGGCAAGCGCGATCTGGAGTGCTGATACACTAGACAGGCGTGCGTAAATAATTCTAGCACTTTTATTTTGGGGAATAGACGGGTTCATGACCCTACGTGGACCCGGAAAATTAAAAATTATACCTGAAATTTAAAACCAGCAACCGCGATTGTGGGAAGCCTTCCCCGTCTTCAAAACACTCCTCTTACGGACATAATTTAAAACCGAGAAGTTGTGTTGTGGTTAGAGAAGAGATTACCAAAAATATAGTAGAAATATTAGTGTCCCTAAAGAAATATTTTAGTTTATCCACAGAGTCAGTCAGATGTGAAAGACAATCACAACCCCGAAGTTAGTTTCGAAGAAATACATAACAGTAAAGAATGCACTGGACATACAGGCTATGCCTGCACGACAAACTGTGAGGTAGGTACTGAAATATTTCATAGCTAGCTGTTCGAATTTGCTTAGCCATAAACCAATTAGCAAATATATTTATCTGCACATGTCTTGTGCTTAGATTTGTCCCTAGCGAAGCGTTACTGGTAATGTCTACAAAATTCTTAGTAGTCTGGGATATAACTACACTGAAGTTTCGCAAAATTCCTAGTTTGGAACTTTTTCCTTGTTTTTTACCGAATGCATAGGACTTTTGTTGTATAGCTGGTTCACTTTAAGCTGAGCACTTATCAACACTTACAACAACAAAAAATTATTCACTGGCGTTACAGAAATAATTTTTAAGAGTAGTGAAATGTATATTTCCGTACATAAAATAGCAAAGATGCCGACACAATGAGGCACAGAAATTTGTAAGCAATGTCCAGTTAATCCTGTACTGCCTATTTAGAGTAACTGGCAGTACCAATTCAGGATGTAGAGACGTAATACAAATAAACACTTAACTCGTGATAGTATGAAATAGGGGTTCTTAAATATTTATTGAAAATTTTATATTGTTGTTCTGAGAAAAAAATACATTCATAGCACTACTTAGTAGTTACTCTTAATTTCCGCTGGGGTACAAGCAATCATATACATATACTTAAAAAAGTATACCTTTTACAGGTCTTAACAATTATTTAATAACAGCGGACGACACACAAAAACAGTGTTTAAAAGAAAATATGTATACAGAAAAACCATAATAGGTGTGATATTTTAATTGTCAAACACTGATGAAGGTGTGAACTGATAAAAAATAACGCAGAGAAATGAAAAAATTAAATGCGGCGTGGAATAGCAGGTGAGTTTCGTGACAGTTTTCTTCTTTTGTTGTCTTAACGTTGTATTTTATTCTAAACCGCTGCTCTTTTAATTTGAGCTATTTTCACACAGTAATTACATATTTAACCTCCACAAATAATTTTTTTATTTTCTTTTTAGTTATTGTTAACAAGTGTTTTAAATATACTCTCTTCTTAACATAAGCATTGCTCGCACAATATGTGTGGGGTATGAATATATTTAATTCAATAACTCTGAAATAATACGTTAATTGTTTTAGAAAATTTTACTATCTTATCATAAAAACTTATTTGAAATACATTTTACAAAAAAAAATTGATCAACGGTTTCATCTTCACTGGCACAATTAATATTAAGCTATCTGTCAGTGTTCGCGCTACGAACATTTTCCTCACTCTACCAAATAAATTGGTGATAACTTTTAATAAGATTAATGTACATCTAGTATTGAAAATAAATTACTTGTCTGAGATCTAAAAAATAATCTCAAGAAAATCATAAAAGAGGCAGAGTGGACATGCACTCTCGTCTAACGATGTTTTACAATTTCATCTAATAAGTGGAAAATCGGTTACAATGAATGATACACTATTCAGATTTAACAGTTTGTATTAAATTGCAAGCTAAGATGTGCATAATTATTTTGTTCATCTTCAAACTTGTTACACGTATATAATTTAGTATGGTGACTAAGCTTACGCTTGTTTTTTGCGATATCTAAATTTTTTCAAAATATATGCATTTTTCCTTTTTTTAACACAGAATATATACTATGAGTTTTAATTAGACTGACCTCTTTTGGCGACAAAATATTACGAAAACCTTCAGAGAACTTAAGACCTAAAGTCACTGTTAAGGGAGGTGAGCACCCTTAAAGGAAGATGATGTTTGGGAATGTTTTTGAACGTAAATAAGAAACTACGTGTTATTAAATACCAGTTTTTTTATAAAGTGTATTTAAACGAAGGAGTTTGAAGCATTTTCTTGCATTTTAGTAAAAAAAAAAACGTAACTCCAACATTAATAAAATCCGCAGAGGCTTCATTGTAATTGCTCGGAAAGTGATAACGGTGTATTTTAGCCAACATCTTATTAATAGACTAAGAAAGAAATGTTGTCAGAAACAAAAGTAAGGTCGCCTTTGTGTAAACTCTTATAGTAAATAGTTTTCATTCAAATTCGTTTTGTACTCTTTTCAATCTTCCATTAAGGGCGTTCAAGTGGGGAAAAATTCATAATTTTATATTTGTATAAAATAGTGTTAGTTTTGTAGACATTACTTAAGAGTACATTAACATCTAACGGAAAAAAATTAGCTCACCTAGTTTTCCCGTAATGTCACTTCAAAGTCAAAATTTGCATATTTTTACTTCATACAAAACTTGAAAACCAGTAAATATAATGAAATGGAAAAATCTCATCAAAACTACACGTCACCGTCTACGGCTTGAAGCATATACAAACACATTATAAAATATTTCTGTGTTTAAAATAAATTTCTAAAAGTACCAAAAAAAATTTAAATTTTGAAATTTTTTATTTAACATAAACATTTTTTGTAACGGGTTTTAAATGCTACAGGCCATAGACAGTAACGCGTAGTTTTGGT